>PVIC010001582.1:77214-89377 GCA_004025085.1 Thryonomys swinderianus
TTGAGACAGGGTCTAGCTTTGTAGTTCAGGCTGGCTCTGAGCTCACTATGTAGCCCAGGCAAACCTGGAACTCAGCAATCCTCCTGTCTCTGCCTCCCGAGTGCTGGAATTACAGGCATGAGCCACCACGACTGGCACTGTGGTATGTGGTATTGATTGCTGGTGGGTGTGAGTCTCCATGCCCAGCATTGTATGTGGTTACCAGGGATCGAACTCAGGACCTTGTGCTTACAAGGCAGGCGCCGGAACCACTGAGCTAACCCTCCGGCCCGACATAGTCTATTTTTATCTTTTGGTTAGTTTCAACACTTTAGAAAAAAACATTGTCGTGCCTCCACACAGTAATGGGAGCAGGTTTGATTTCACCACTCAACCATAGTTTGCCAAATCCATTCTAGGGCACTAAAGAATGTGCACGTTTGAGCTTTGCAGGCCATTTTTGTCTTCCTTCTTTCTTAAGCTCACAGAAATGCCATGATCCTGGCCCTGAGTTTGGGATTCTGCTATGATTCTGAATTATCAACATATGTTTTGTACTTGTCCTTTTGTGGACTATACTTCTGGTCCACTTCAGCATTTCCTCTTTTACCTGAAAAGAGGCCAAGATCACCCCCTGTTGAGACCTTCTCTTTCAAAGCCCTTCACATCAGGCCAAAGTGGACCTCCTAGTATCTTTTTTTTCTTCTGATTCCTTTCTCTCTGAGGCATAATTGTACAACAGTTCTCTTATCTGACAACTGCATTTCAACCTGGTCAGGGGCAGAATTTTGCATCCTGAAGCTAAGGTTTACGGGTAACCTTCCAAAGTTATTTTCCTAATTTTATGTTTAAAGTTTTGTAGAGTTTTATTTTCAACCACAACTATACAAAATTATCTCAACTCAGACCTCATAAAAACGGACTCCACCCTGCCTACAGTGCATTACCCACTTCAAGTGCTGTAAGAGTTTTCCCTTTCTCCCACCATTTTCTTGACGCCTTCCTCTTACTGTCTTGAAGACAGGTAGCAATTATACCCAGTGGGGATGAGAATTCCCACTGTTCCCCATTATCCCACTCAAATAACATAATATGTCTAATTAAAAGATGGCAGAGAAAGAGAATGGGAACTTAGCAGTTGAGTAATAAAAGACAGTGTGCCTCTTGTGCTTAGTTATTTTCTTTTCTATGATCATTATTTTGGTTTTATTAAATTTATCACTACTTGACAAAACTGGTTTGTTTTTACTGTAAATATATGTGTTAATCAACAACAGATATTGCATATCTAGTACTACATGCTGCATAGTCACATGAGGATAAAGTGTAATGCTACTTTCTAGCTGCTGAGGGTTTTTCCCTTGAAGTTTCATAATTGTCTGACCCTGGAACAAGGCTGGTCTAACAAGCATCACCAGTTTCTCTGATGGCAAAGTCAACTGGGAAAGGATTCAGGAGAAGCCCAGAAGACTCTTTAGAATTGTTTATCCTGCAGGAGCCGAGCGCTATGCTTTCAGGTAGAAGGAAGGCAAACAACCAAGCACAGAGGCTACCCTCTGTGTGAGCCACAAACAAGCTAGAAAAGTACCAGCCGTCTACAGAGTGCTTAGAGGGCGCAGTCTGCTTAACAAATGCACCCCTCGAAGAGTGTTTCTCTGTCTTGGCACAAGAGACATTTTGAGTGAGAGAATTCTTCTTGGTGGATATTTGTTGGTCTGTTATAGAATGTTTACCAGCATCCCTGGCTCAATTTACTGGATGTCTCAGCATGAAAACTGTCTCCAGACATTGCCTCTAAAATACAAGTTTCCTCTAGACCCTGCTAAATGTTGTGGGGATCAGAAATCACCCCTGACTGAGAACAACTGTCCCAGGTGTTCAGCTATCTTAGGTTTCTCCATTCAAAATAAATACTTGGAAAACTGAAGGAATGGAGGGATGGAGGGGGTGCAGAATTCAGATGTATCCTAATAATTCTGTTGGAGGAGTTTTTGAAATTTTTTTCCGCTTCTGATCATTAGACTCCAGAGCTCCATGAGCTCCATGCTGAAGATGCATTTATATGTTTGGACTCAGAATTTTAGACTTGCAGCAGATCTTTGAACATGGTTTAAATGTAGTCAAATATTTGAAGTCCTCCCAACTCAGAGTCTCCCAAATGTTGTGTATACCTTAGATCTACGGTGTCCCTATATGTTTCATCTCTTCGGAGCTTAAGTTTTTGGACAGTAATTGGATCACGCAGGTCTACAGATAAAAGTGGAGTTAGAAGATAGACCTGGTTGGAAGATGGGAGGATATACCTCCCTCTCGAGCTCCTCCCTTCCCCTCTGCTTCTTGCTCACCATGAAGTAAGCAGCATTCCTCTGCCAGACTCTTGCCATTCTGAAAGCAGCAGACTACAAACCAAAAACACGAGCCAAATTAAACCTCTCCTCCTTTCAAGTGCAGGTGTCAGGTATTTTGTCTCAGTAATAGGCAAGTCACAATGGCAGTTTGCCACTAGGACCCTGTAGCTGCACTAGGGAGATGACCAGATCTCTCCCATTAGAAAGTATCTAGAACCATGTCATAGACACATGAAATCAAACACAGATACACCTGACGGTGCAATTTGAGGTCAGGAGAGACCATTACTCAAGGGGGTAGGTTCATAAGGACTGAAAACAAGCATATTTGGGGTGTGATCTAGCCTCACAGCTGGAGGACCAAGCCTGGGGCAGGAAAGCTATGCGGAGTAAAAACAACTCAGTGATATTAATGCTGGCTGCTGTCACAGCCTTTCTGGAAAAACATATTCACAGTTCTGTTGCCAGGCTAGAAAAGTCTTGTTTCATTTACACACGATTTCTTTCTTACAGGAATGCAGCCTGTATTCATTTGCCGGAGATGGTCCGCTTAAGGAAAAGTAAACATAAGCAAAGCCATCCAGAAAACAATCCACCCGGCAGTTTGCTTATCCATTTTTCATAAATATCAGACTATCTCCTGCTAAACAAAAGACAGAACAGTTGCTGCAGGAGGAAGATGGGGAAAAGGCAAATCTCGTTTTGCTCCTTTTTCCTGTAAAAAAGGACAGCGATTCCAGAAGAGCTTCTATCTTAAGGTTTCTTGTGTTGGGACTTCAGCTAGAGAAGTACCCTCACCTTCCTTCTTCCCACCTCTGCCTCACTGGCCTGGGAGTTGAGAAAAGCATGCATCTCTGCAGAGAATTTGGTAAGTGCAAGGACGTGTAATCAAAATGTACAGCATATATTTAAACCTTTTTAAAAAAAATCATTACAGCTAAAGACACATGGCTATTAATCCTTCTCAAAATCCTCTCCCTTAATTCAAACACACCTACCCACCATGTGAAGCAGTGCCAGAAGTCCACTTTTGTGAGAATCCTTAGGTGGCATGATAAAAAATACAGTGAACGTTGATGCCAAATGCTATTCAATGGAAACACAGGCTGGTAAAAACATTACAGTTTGCTCTTACCCACTTTATTCCCTGGATCTGGCCCTGTGCAACTTCTGGGTCCTTGCCACAGTGAAAAAAAGGTAAATGTTTTGAATCAACTCAGACATTAAGAGAGCCACAGCAGTGCAATGAATGACACTCAGAAAAGAAGACTTCAAAACTACTTCGGAAAGTCACAAGAATGATGGGATAAGTGAAGTTTGTTTGACGTATGTTTGTATGGAGTGGGGGGTATTTTTAGGGAATTAACGGACATATGTATTTTACTATACAATATTTTAAACTTTAAATATTCACTGTATTTCTCCATCACCCTTCTTTTGCTTTTTTTTTTTTTTTTTTTGAGACAGGGTCTCGCTTTGTAGTTCAGGCTGGCCCTGAGCTCACTATGGTGCCCAGGCAAATCACCGCGAACTCAGCAATCCTCCTGTCTCTGCCTCCTAAGTGCTGGGATTACAGGCGTGAGCCACCACGCCCGGCATTGTGGTATGCGGTGTTGATTGTTGGTGGGCATGTCTCCACGCCCAGCATTATATGTGGTTACTGGGGATCAAACTCAGGACCTTGCGCTTGCGGGGCAGGCGCCGGAACCACTGAGCTAACCCTCCGGCCCCTCCATCACCCTTCTTACATCTTCGGGTCAGCCCACTTTCCTTGCTCCTACCCCAGCCCTGCAGTGTGTCCATTCCACATGAACGTGGCAGACTTTGTCCTTGTGAGGACTCTGTTGCCAGTGAGCTGGGTGTCAGAAGTGTCACTTAAAGAAGTCTTCTGAGCTCGAGCTACAAACCTTACATCCCTTAATCAACTTCTCAAAAATAAAGCTGATGCACACCCTGATTTTCTTTCTCTTCTGTGTCAGTGGGAGGGTGTAGTGCCCAGGAAGGGAGGGAAAAAAAGTGCTATTAGCTCCTTAGGGAAGATCTGGCTAAGGAGGTTTTCCACAGCTGCGGAAGAACACAAGTCCATTCACATCAACTTCTTCTTCTGAATGACTGAAGCCCTGTTAAACCTATATCTCCAGGGCGCGGATACTCGCACAGTTTGGTCTCATAAGTGGGCAACAATGCCAAGCGGAATACAATGAATTAACTCATACTTTCGGAGGAAGCCAGCTCTGCTTTCCAGAGGAGGAGTCTCCTTGGTCTCTAGAACTGGCTCTCGTGTTACCTAGGGTCCCCTCACCTTCACAGAGATGTGCCTCATTAGGGCAGTGACCACAGGAACAGAGATTCTCAGGGGATTTGTGTGCATGGTTTTGCGTTTCGCCATGTTAGGAATGAAAGGAAGAACCCCACAGACACCAAGCAAAGATGGAGAACCATGAAACTCTGTGCATCCCGGGTGCTAAATGCTAACGTCTGTCAGATCTATGTGTTCCTTACGGAATGAACCATCAATGCCTAGAGAGGTCCGAGAGGAATCTGGTTTAATGGAATGATAGGAACAACTGCAGTTAGAACATAATTGTGTATGTGTAAATATGCTTAGGGGAGCCTTGATAGGAGTTTATGATTTCTACATTTACCCAGAAGTTTAGCCTACATTATTAATTTCTATTATTATGAAAAAGGTTTGTTAATCAAAGTTAAACTATACTGATGATTTTGAATTAGTGAATTTCAAATTACAGTAGGATAATGAAGCAGTGCTGTGCACATATATAATTCTCTACTAAATGAGAAGCTTTCGGTCTGGCCACACAGGAGGTCTCCTTATTGAAAGATTTATTTTTAATTTGGAGCCGCTTCCCAGCATTACTCTTCACAAAAATTAAAATAAGGAGATGGAATTTTGTCCTACTCAGCAAAGCTCCCAGCAGGGTGGCACACCATGGAAGAGAAGTAAAAAAAAATCATGGTGTCAAAGGAATTACCTGTTCACTCTTCCACTGAACCTAAAATATACACACACACACACACACACACAAATATATGTACATTTTTTAATGTATATATTCCTCTTCTAGGAATGTTTTTACACTTCATTTTTCGAAGGATATTTAGCACGTCTTCTCTTTGCTTTTTGGAACTGTCAGCCTGGTAGAGGTTGATATAACCTCTTGGCTCGAATCCTTATGTATATAAAGGATCATGAAGATGCAATCTCAGATCTGTGGAAGCAAAGCCTACCCTCAGCCCATCTCACAAAGGCTTTCTTCTGCTTTATTATCCACCATATTATTCTTGTCCTTGTAGTACCAAAAAAAAAAGAAGAAAAAGAAAAAGAAAGAAAGAAACTTATGACCACTCACACTGTTCACAATCTAAAAGTGCAGAATTAAAAGACAAAAGCCAAATGACCCATGTACACTACATATTGGAAAATGCTTGTTCATGTTTGTCTAGCTGAAGACTTCTACACAAGATCTGCTGTTCCATACTTTTTTTTTTTTTTTTTTGAGACAGGGTCTTGCTTTGTAGTTCAGGCTAGCTCTGAGCTCACTATGTAGCCCAGGCAAGCCTCGAACTCAGCAATCCTCCTGTCTCTGCCTCCTGAGTGCTGGGATGACAGGCGTGAGCCACCACGCCCGGCTGCTGTTCCATCCTTTGTTCAGAATATTCTCCAAGACTTCACTTTAAAAAAATATCACCATACAAAATTCAATAGGAAATGGAAAAATAATTACTGTGGGCAGGACCCTGGAATGCATTTCAGTATAGGATCAATTAGTGCAGACATTTTCCTTAACTGTGGAGTACATTTACTGAAATGTTCATTAAGAGTGAAGTGTTGTTCAAGGGAAAACAATTGTTGAGTATTTATAATCTTCTTGTGATGTTGTCTTGAAGACTCTCACAAAAGAATCCACTGGAGCACACACTCTCTCTCTGCTCTCAAAGAAAGAAAGAAAGAAAGAAAGAAAGAAAGAAAGAAAGAAAGAAAGAAAGAAAGAAAGAAAGAAAGAAAACATGGATGTAGCAAAGGCAAACATGTGATGTGAAAACTTTTTCAGGAAAGAAGTATAGATGAGAAGATCAGGGGCGGGAGCCTCAAAAACCAGATTTTAAACATGCTTGACATTCAGGATTGTGTGATAGTTCTGTGGTTAACTGATCAGAAACTTCAAAAACAGAAATGTTTTCTAGTCTTCCGTATTACAAAGAAGGATGGAAGAAATGGAGTGAACAGTCTCCCTTTCCTCCAAAATCGATGATGGATTCAACTATAAAAGCGGCTGCAAAATTAGTGTATTAAGGTAAAATTTGTTAATGACATGAATATTGTCACAATGATTCTAATAAAGGTCCATGTTGATTATTTGCCACAGGTTACATTAAAGAACAAGATTAAGCTACAACTGTAAGTGCTTCTGTCAAAAAATACAGCAAATACCGGCATAGCACTCTGCATTAGTAAAAATCAATTTTATGATCCTACATAATCTGTAAATGCTTGGATGCCTAGGCATGAACTTTGTGATCCATACGGCAGATATGAAGTCCAGCCCCGAGTGAGCGAGCTCACTAGAGAGCCCCTCCCACTCACTCTCATCCTCCATTCTGCCTCCACCCTCTGCTAAGGACACAGTATGTCATCAGCCCCCACACCCCCCAAAAAAAGCTGTAGCTGTTGAATGATAAAATATCCTTCTAAGAACTTTTGTATTATAGCACAGTTTCCATATGTATAACTTCACCTGCAGAACTTTAATACAACTAGCTGTTATCACCATAAGCCATTTCTCTATGTACTTTGAGATCATGAAATACAAAGCATTGGATTCCTACCTGCTTGGTTGGTTGTCACAGTGACAGACACGGCTTGATCAGGACTGGGATTATACTTGGACACTCCATTCACCGCCCAGATTTCAAAGGTATAGTTGGTATGGGCAAGGAGGTCAGTGATGGAGACTTTGGTTGTTTTGAGGCCATTCTGCTGCGGGGTATAGTGGACTCCACTTCCGCAGGGTCGGCACTTGCTGGGGTCACCAGCCCCACACTTCTTGCAGACCACATTGTAAGAAATGTCCTGACGGCCACCTGTGTTCTGTGGACTACTCCATTCCAAGTTCACTGAGGTCTCATTGACATTTGAAATCAAGTTGAGGGGAGCGGATGGTGGGCCTGGAGAAAGAAAAACATATTGTCACACCAGTGACTGAAATACCCCTCTGGAATCACTCAAGAATTTGTATTATTCTCTGCAGCTCTAGGAAGCAAGATGAGCCCCCTGGTCACAGAAAGCAAAAAGCAAATAAGGCTAGTGAGAAAAGATCTTCTAAAAGAATGATGAACAGTATGTTAGAAGGCCGTAGTCTTCAGTGTCACTCTCATTCCTGTACAAACAGACCCAGTATCAGCTGCCACCCAGACACGTGAAGCAACTCTACAAGTCTGGGCTCCGAGCCCAGTACTCTCTCCACTGCCAGGGAAACAGTGTCACTTATCCAGTCTCCATCTATCTTCTGAAAAATGGGTATACACGTGTAGTTCCAGTTCCCAGTACTCTTTTGGGACTCTGATGCATTAATAGTTATGACTTCCTTTGGAAGACAAATTATAATTTGTAAGTAGAGCATGTCACCAATAACAAATGAACAGAACCAATCGGGTGTGCCTCTGCGATTCCACATGGCAGTTGAGGGTTGCCATGTTTATAGGCAATTGAAAGGAAGTGGCTCAAGATCTCAGAGGCAAGCTAAGGGACTGTTCACGAGACCAGACATTTCCTCCTGTCTGTCAGCTGAGTAGGGCTGCACCAGACCCTTCACAAACATACCCATTTCCACTGAAGTCAGCATGTCTGAAACTCAAATGATGGTGGTGATTGTCATGAAACAGAACAACTAATAGCTAATGCCATCATGATTGTTTAAAAAATAATAAAAAAGATAACACTGCAAATCCTTTATGTGATAAGAACTTGTGACCGAAATTATTAAAGAGTGGGAGAACTAGTCTGGGAGAAGGAAGAAGGCATTTTCTTGGTCTAAGCCAGTTTCAAAGACACCTATAATACTCTGATTTAAAAATACATATATATGGCTGGGCGTGGTGGCTCATGCCTATAATCCCAGTACTTGGGAGGCAGAGGCAGGAGGATTGCTGAGTTCGAGGCTTGCCTGGGCTACATAGTGAGCTCAGAGCCAGCCTGAACTACAAAAAGAGACCTTGTCTCAAAAAAAGAAAAAAAAATATATGTATTTACACAGTGTGACAGTTGGCAAGCTCTTTTTTTCTCCGTTTTGATCTTCCAAGAGCCAAAATAAATATTTCAATAAAAATGTGCAATTTCTCCATGGTAGTACTACAGTATTGCTAAAATATCTGGAAGGACTGCTATGAAGGAAATTTTATATATTTCTCAGGAAAAAGAAGTTAACTTGTATGAGCTTGATGCTTTTCAGTTGCAATGCAATATACAGTTCCAAAATTCTGAGAGCAAATTGGAAAAGATAACTTATGTATTAGGATTTGTATTCAATATTTATCAGTTACTTTCCAATGATGAGAGGGCCCAAAGCATTTTGGTGGTAACATTTCATATGGAAAATGCTTCCTTTATCCAGCTTAACTGCAGACTTTATTTTAACAAGGTGAGCAGGGTTTTCCAATGTCCCCTGAGACTAATTACCAACAACTTCTCTTAGCATGAAGACTGGCTCCATGTCCTGTGTACCTTAAGAGAAAAACTTTTCAAAAATCCAAACTAATGCTGTAAAATGTGTGTTAAATGTAAGCCTACATCACAAAGTCCTCAGAAAGAAAATAAAAATCTCTTCCTGGTTTAGATTGCTAAATTGTACTTACAGATTTTAGTACAGAGGCTGGAATACAATAAGGTTTAATGAACGGCTTCTGAGCTAAGTAAGAAGCAGTTATTTAAAATCACAAACTCTTGAGCCACAAAGGATGTTAAAGATCCTTTGGTCAAATATCCTTGTGTTGAAAATGAGGGACTGAGATCAGGAAAGAGGATGCGGTATTAGTGAAAGTTAATGCACTCTAATTCAGAACAGAATTTCGCTGATAGCCAAAAGGACCGTCTCCCGCCCGGAACGATTTCTACGCCACCACGTGTTCCCGCCGAAGCTTGAAGCTAGGACACAAGAGTGCCCGCCTTCAAGGCTGTTCAAGCTCTGTCATGCTTGCAGCCACAGCGAAGCCATCACCAGGCTGCAGCTGATGCTGGGCACGGCTTGGCTTCTAAAGTGGGTCAGCTGCTGGTTCTTATTTTTCTGTGATTTCCAGAGTTCAGTAAGAGTGACTCTGAAATCCATTAACCTCCTTGCCAAAGTTCTCGGTCCCCTTTCACATGGGAAAATGTGACACAATGAATCAAGCCCCACAGAAGCAAAAAGTCAGTAATTAATATGTAGGACGGGGCCTGGCGGTATCTAAACAAGGAAGAAATGGAGCAGAAAACGAAATGGTCACAGGACTTGGAGCTATCACACCGCCACGTGGAAAACAAAACACCACGATGCTGCTGGGTTCTTATGCAAAAACAGCGCTGGCCTGGAACAGTCTTTGCACTTCAGTGAGTTTTTAAAGAAGTCTACAAGGGTAAATGCTCAAGGCAAGACTACTAACAGGACAAGCATGTCCTCTACTGTCCTATGCATGGTTTGGAGAATCGTGTTGCATGTGTTTTATTCTTCACTGTCTTACAAAATGATGGCTATATGAGAATAGACTGGCAGCCTAGAAACTGGACTCTGCCAAAGTCATATGATAAAGGAGAGCAGAAATAAGTGAAATGTCCACCCTGGATGATGGTATTTCCAGGTATTCTTGGCCTGCAAAGACCCATGCTTTACAAGTTAAAAATCATAATAGTGGTCGTTTTGTGGTTTTGGGATTGTGGTTTCTCTGACTCTTGCCAATTAAGACGATAAATATGTAACAAGTATGTTTCTTGTTTATAGTGACAAGCCATCTCTGCCCCAGAAAAGAAAATGTGCTGTTCTTGAGACAATGAGAGAAAAATCTGAACATGAGTATAGCCAAAAGCCAATCTGGGTGCAGAGTTATAATTAACAGCAGCACCTTAAAACAATGAGTTGCCATGATGACTAAAAAGAAGAGAAAATGGGCATTCTGACTGACTTGGGCTCTTTCAAGCATCTAGTGTTTAGGAGGAAAAACCTTAACTCTTCGATTATTTTCTCTTCCACTTTTGTCAGCACTGTATCTGGATATTTAGCAGTAATTAAATTTCTGACATAGTGACTGCTTTTCTCATCAGCAATTTGCCCACCTGCAAGTGAGTTTTCAGTTACAGATACACTGGGGCATCTGTATCCATGGATTCCATATCCATGAACTCAACCAGTCCATTAAAAAATATTTCTTTAAAACCTGCATCGGTACTGAACACATACAAACTTTTTTCTCATGATTATTCCTTAAACAATACAGTATAAACATTTACCTAGCATTTTCATTGAATTAATAACGTAAGTAGCCTAAAGATGACTTTAGGGGAGAAGGAGATGGACGTAGCTTATATGCAAATACTACAGCCTTTTAAGGAACTTGAGTATTTTTGGGTTTTGGAATCTGCAGAGCTCCTAAAACCCATCCCACTAAATATCAAAAGACAACTCTGAGGCTCATAACAAAGAGAGATAGCTACATGAGTTGGACTAATTTTTAGTCTTCCTGCCTACACCATACTGACAGCACATTCATGTCAGAAAGCTTGAGGGATTGGAGATGCCAAGGGGTTATGTGTTTCAAATCTATCCACTATCCACCGTCAGCTCCAGCACATCCTTCTTGTGGCATCGCTCCATATTTTATTTCCTTATTTCTCTCCCCCACTTTGTTGGTGACAACTAAGGTACCCTGTGAATTAAAGATAAACTCATTCCACATCTGTTTCTATTTCCTCTTCTATGTGTTCTTCAAGAGAACTAATGTCTTCATCATTTCCCAGTGTCCAGCTCAGAGAAAGCAAAATAAATGTCTGATGGGTCTGTAAATGCGTGAGTGAATGAATGAAATCAATGGAAAATGAACAAAGTCTTTTTAATGCATCCTATCCCTACCCACTAGAGTACTGTGAAATGTGTGAATGAATTCAGGCTCCTCCAAGCTAAATCTGCATGCTCTACTCAGCATTTCACTTAAGTTGTACCAGCATTAAGCTGATTAACAGGATGATCAGAACATAAGTCATTACATTCAAGTTCCTCTTAGAGCAAGGTATCAAATATTGCTGATTACTTCTGTTGGGTGGGATTGAGAACTCATTCAGTCATTCAAAAAATATTTACTGAACACCCAGTATTTGCTATATGCTGTAGAAGAGAGAGAGAGAATAAAAAATACTGATTCATTTTGGTATCTTTTCTGATCACTCCCTGGATAGTTAGAAGAAAGAAGGAGCAGGAACACTAGAGGAAAAGGAAGAACCTGAAGTAGATATGGATATATGTCCATCAGATATGAGAACAGGCACCCTGCTTTGTCCTGTTTTTTTTTTTTTTTTTTTTTTTTTTTCGAGACAGGGTCTCAGGCTGTAGCTCAGGCTGGCCCTCAGCTCACTATGTAGTCCAGGCAAGCCACATAGTGAGCTGAGGGCCAGCCTGAACTACAAAGCGAGACCCTGTCTCAAAAAAAAAAATAAGTATCTGATTTGAGAAAATTGTCTTTCTAGAATGAAGAATTGTCAGATGTTAATATTAAGTATATACTTTTGCGAAAAAGAAACATTTAGAAATTTGGAGTACTTTTTCCTCCTATAGATAACTCTTTTTTTTTTTTTT
>PVIC010001583.1:0-27495 GCA_004025085.1 Thryonomys swinderianus
AAAAAAAAAAAAAAAAAGAATAATGTGAATAGACACAGGTTACTCCCCACATTTTGATTAAGATTTTGCTTATATGTGAGATCATCTGTGTGTGCTGCTTTGTTTGTTAGGTGTTTTTCTTCAGATATGGTTTCACTGTGTAATTGAGGCTGGCCTCAAACTCACAGAGACCCTCCTGTCTCAGCTCCTAAGTGCTGGGATTACAAGTGTGTGCGACCATGCCCTGCTTATATGCTGCTTTGTAGTTTGCACCTCCCCATCACACTCTGTACCTTCTCTTGTCAATCAATACTGATGTGCATTGGTCTTTTCTTCCTGTGTGCACAGTGTCCCCTTGTGTGGCTTTTGGTTTCCATTTCTTAATATAACCACGCCTCAGAAATAACACGGAAGCATAGACTTTCTTCTTCTTTTTAAATACTTTTTTCAGTACTGTGAATTGAACCCAGGGCCTGTATAAGCTAGACTCTAGACGTGTGCTGTACATGAAGCTGAGCTATATTCCCTGCACTTATAAAAATTTTAAGACAGAGTCTTATTAAATTGTTCAGGCCAGACTTGTAATTGTGATCCTCCTGCCTCAGTTTCCCAAGTAGCTGGGATTACAACCACACCTAGTGAAAGTTAGACTTTCTTACCCTTGCCTAATATTAAAAATGATTACCACTGGGTCTTGGGCTAGCTTCTCTGTAAGCAGAGCCTCAGAAGAATTTGGTACAATTGATACGCGGAGGGAGTGCCTGCAGGAGAGAGAGGAAGGTAGGCAGGAGGAGGGGCCAGGCAGAGAAACCCTAAAGTCTTGGCCATCACCACACAGGCAGAATTGTCCTTCCAGGGACGAGGACCACCTGGTCTTTGTCCTGGGCCTCCTGGGATTTTCAACTTACAGCATTTCAGGAGGAGCCGGCAGCTGGCGGGTAGGTACAGCCCCGGTGCAGAGCACACAATGCGGGGGACCCTGGCACAGGTGCTGGTGACACCTGGGATCCCGTCTCTAAGCCTGGTTTTCTGCTGACTATGCAGATGTATTTTTAACAGCCTTGTGGGTCCGGTGCTAGTAGAGCTCCGTGCTCCAGGTGCAGAAGGGGAACTACCTCCCCACGGCTAGTAAGGAAGGGGCAGCACGGTTGTGAGGAGATGCTGGTCTCATTACGGAACCTGAGCTCATTCTTGGCTGTCCAGAGGCTAAAGATTATTCCCAAGGAGCTGAATTTGTGGGTCAGAGAGATGTAATGTGTGCACGGACGGGTGTGTGTAACACCGCTCATCCCTGGGTCTAGTCGATAGGTGCTACTCTGACTGGTGGAGACTTGGGGTTTATTTTTCTTGCTCTTTTTATTGGTGGGACAAACACCCTTCCTAAGGTCCATCGACTAGCAATGTTTCTCGTCTGATGCTCTGTGTTTGTTCAGAGCCTCCGCTCACCTTTCATTTTTCTTGCTCTAGGGTTTGTGTTGTCTTAATTCTCCCCCACAGGTTTGGATGCTGAATGTATACAGTACACTTGTGGTAGTTACTTTTCTCTCATTGCTGAGACAAAATACCCGACACCCAAAGTGGAAGAGGGAAGGGGTTTATTTGGCTCCCAGACCATAGAGCTTTCAGTCCATGATCAGGTGACTGTGAGGCTGGGATGGCAAACAGGCATCGCAGAGGAAAAACAACATGGCGCACACGAGGCAGCAGAGGCACCGAGAGAGTTCATGGGGCCCACAGCATGGCAACAAGGAAGACAGAAATTTAACAGCATCTTTCAGCCCCTTTTATTCACATTTCCAGGGTAAGGGTGGTGCCAAACTAATCACTCATGGGGAGCGGCTTAGTAATCTGTGCTTAATCCTAGCATCATACATTCTACATCAACTACCTCTGAAAAGGAAGTCTCACCCCATCCGCATGAGGCTTTGGGGGATATCTGAGCACAAACCCCATCACTTGTTCTCCACCAGTGACTCGTTCTCTTTCTAGACTGTCATGGAATACTCTGCCCACTCTTAAGCTAAGACCACACTTCTGATTACCACGTATTTGCTCCCTGCTCCTTATATTTTGCAACGCGAGGACTCAAACCGAGGCCCACAGCCTGCTAGGCAAGCTCTGTACCACTGAACTATGCCCCTGACCCTACACTTTAGTTTTACAAAGGTACAAAGTTCGGATTTCTCATGTTAGCTAAATTCTGTCTAAAGGTTTGCCAGGTATAGGACATTTACAGGCGATCTAGTCCCCAACAGAAAGAGATGCAGGGTTTTTTGTTTTGTTTTTGTTTTTTTGAGACAAGGTCTTGTTTTGTAGTTCAGGCTGGCCCTGAGCTCGCTATGTTGCCCAGGCAAGCCTCGAACTCAGCAATCCTCCTGCCTCTGCCTCTGCCTCCCGAGTGCTGGGATTACAGGTGTGAGCCACCATGCCCGGCACTGTGGTATGTGGTATTGATGGCTGGTGGGCGTGAGTCACCATGCCCAGCATTGTATGTGGTTACTGGGATTGAACTCAGGACCTTGCGCTTGTGAGGCAGGCGCTGGAAGCACTGATCTAAATCTCCAGCCCAAAAGAGGTGCAGGTTTTATTAGTACTTGATTATGGTTTATGTCATGTTCAGTAAGGTTACTGTTTCTTGTTTCCTTCTTCAGCTTCTTCTCTGATACTTCCATCAGCATGGAAGTTTCTTTTCTTAAAGGAAGTGGAAGAGATAACCATTCCAGTTGTCAGTGGATCTGTTAGCCGTTGTCTTTGCTGTTGAGAAAATCTTGACAGTGTGTGGCTTGTGTACAAATGGAAAGGTTAGCTTTTTCTAACAGGAAAGTCAAGGGAAAGGTCTAACATGTGGTAGTCCTCAAGTTTGTGACCTTGTGGCTCAACGTGCTCAGAGCCTAGTTTCTCCACTCTTGTTCTTCCTGTGGATTGGCTCCATCCTCATGCAAGCTCTGGCCTAGTGGAGCAAGATGGCTGCCTACTTGTGTGTGAATCTTTGCAGGATCGAGTCCAGTGGAGAAGAGTTTCCTACCCTAGAGTTTGGAGAGATTGGGTCTGAGGCCTGTGATGCACTTTTAAACTATTAACTGTAGCAGAAGACTGAGTACTTTTGGCTGGTGACTGGTAATGTGCCCACCATCGCCGGGGATGGCCTGGAGCCAGGAGATTGAAGGACCCATTGCTGAAGAAGAGGGAATGATGCTGGTTGCTGGGCACGTGAGAAGTCCTGCATACTCACTTTGGTAAGGTGAGATTTGCTGCGGTTTTATTTGCTCATTGAGAAGAGTTCATACCGTCAGGCTTTGCTAGAGACCATTTTAGAGAGCTGGGCTCACCCGGGCTCTAGTGACTTGCGTCAGCATGGCCCTTTCAGGTAGGTCTGACTGTGCACCATCTGGAGACCACAGGGAAGCCGGAGCCATCAGTAATGCTTGGCCAAGCGTGGTTGGCTTGTCATTGCTAAGTGAGGTTCTTCCTAATGCTGCAGGGGAGGGTCGGCTGGTTGTTGCAGTGTTAAACCAGAAAGTGGTTCCTTAGCAGTACCATGGGCATGGTGGGCTGTGGCGGGGTGAGACGGTACACCCAGATACCAGAAGCCAGCCACAGACCCCATGGCTAGAGCACATCGCTGTCCCTGCCTCTGGGTTGGCTTAGCTGAAACTTATGTGTTGAGCTCTGCCCAGTTAATGACGGTTTTACATTGCCTTTCTTTCACTTAAAGCATAGATCTTTCTGTGCAATCCCAACCTCCTTTCTTTTCCTTTTTTTAAAATAAATTTTTAATTCTAATATCAGAGGCCACCTGTGTAATGGAGGCAGCACTGACCTGTGTCCACCTCTGTGACCTGGTGTCCACTCCGCTCTGCTACTGCCCAGCATGCAGCAGTGTGTGAGTCTAGAATTGCTCCCCATCTGCGCCTCCATCCGCAAAATGAAGTGGTGCTTGAAGCTTCCCAGAGCCGTAGAAATAGGGACCTTGGATCTGAATCCAAAGCAGCTGCGGCCCCCATTAAGCCCAATCCACATACATAACAGAATGACCCGTGAGGGAGGACTGCGAGGGAGACCCTCCAACCTGTATGGAAGTTTGGGTTTTTGAATATGGGGGGCATTTACACCACCACGCAAAAAGTCAGTGTTTTTGTTGCCATCGGGACACTGCGCACACACACAGGGCACAGGGCACAGGGCTCAGGGCAGCGGAGTCTCAAGGATGCTGGTACCTGGAATGAGAAATCTCCTGCCTCCCGGCTTCTGAACAACTCCTGCTTTTGATCCAGGCCAAGTAGATGATGGCCACTGGTGTCGCCTGTGGGTGCTCTTGGGTCAGGGGGTTTTCTCCCATCCCAGTCGGCTGTGGCACTCGATTGGGGCGCATGTTCTGTGCGTTGGAAGACTGGAGGGACATCTTCCTGAGGACAGAAGCCCAGCGTGTTCACCAGGATCTTTGGCTACAGAACGGTTCTCTCCCCACTTAGAGTCTGGAAATATCATAACTGTTGTCAGAGGAGACTCTGCGTGGAGAGGCCAGAGAAAACGGTTCACGTGCAGACAGTGTGAGCTGATCGCAGAGGATGGAAGCCCTTTTTAGGAGAGCTAATTCTATGTTCCAACATCAGAGGGGGAGAATACGCGCCATTCCTCTTCCTTCCGTACTGGGGATTGAACCTAGGGTCTCATTCATTCTAGACAACAAGTATTACTTGCCTGGTCTTTTAATTAGCTAATTTTGAGACAAGCCTCCCTAAGCTGCCCAGGCTAAGCTCGAACTTGGATCCTTCTGCCTCGGCCTACCAGTAGTTAGGTAGCTGCTCCACTATGCCTATCTAGTTTTCATTTAATGTTCTTCGCAGTCTTCCTCCAAAGGTGCTGCAGTCTTAAGTACTGATAGAATCTGAAGATCTTCTCTTTCTTAGTTTGGTAATTAATGTCTAGAAGTCACTTCTATCTGGCATTTACTTAGATTTTGATCAGTGGAGATTGTGGTAGGATTTATTTATAAGTGATCCTGAAAGGCTTGGGAAATGACACTAATTTGAAGCTTTGGTTGACAGTGGGATTGGCAAAGACAGGTCCCCTCACCATGGCCGTGCAAAAATTACAGGGTGGTGGGCTGGAGATTTAACTCAGTGGTTCCGGTGCCTGGCTCACAAGTGCAAGGTCCTGAGTTCAATCCCTGGTAACCACATACAATGCTGGGCATGGTGGCTCACACCCACCAGCAATCAATACCACATACTGTGGTACCGGGCATGGTGGCTCACATCTGTAATCCCAGCACTCAGGAGGCAGAGTCAGGAGGATTGCTGAGTTTGAGGCTTGCCTGGGCTACATAGTAAGCTGAGGGCCAGTCTGCACTACAAAGCGAGACCCTGTCTAAAAAAAAAAAAAAATTACAGGGTGGAATATGACACAGAATGCCTCTCCAGAGGAAAAAACACAAATGCAAATTTAGCATAGTAAAGAGAGAATCCAAGTGGCTGTGCCCAGCTGTATCTCAGGCATGCAGTTCCAGAGTTCTGGGAGGCTGAGGCAGGAGAATCACAAGTTGGAGTCCAGTCTGAACAACTTAGTGACTTAAGGAGACCCTGTCTCATAGAGACAGGGAAAGCAAAGCTGCTTTTGTTTGTTTGGAACCTGAGTGTGAGCAAGTGCAAATTTTCACCTGAGCCAGCACTTTTCTATCAGAGTTCCTGGGCCATCCTGCTTTATCTGGTGGGTGGGCTTATTGACACACAAAATAGAATTGATTCCATGTTTTTCTCAGCCCTACAAACAGTATGCATGTTTGTTTTTCGTCATCCAATTGATTTCAGTTTTAAAAAGCAGCGCAGACTTCCATAAACAACCTGAAGTACGCCGTGTGTGCGGAGCCCTTTTGTTCCCAGCACCTCTCTTGGGGTCAAACAGGGTCTGTAGACTTCAGGGCTTTGCTTGTTCAGGACTTTGCCAGGAGCCTCTTGCATGTCCCTGGGGAGAGGCGGAGCAGCCCCAGGAACTCGGAAAGAATTCTGCGTTCATTTCCCACACGGAGAATTCTGAGCGACTCACCAAGTAGAGGGAATTGAAAACACAGATAAAGAAAAAACGTTGAGAGCAATCGCTGGGCAGTTCTCCAGCCAGCCAGCTCTGTAAGGGTGTTGGGAATGGTGACAGTGACCTCTTCGTGTCTTTGCACCGTGGAGCTAGCCCTCTGTAGCCCCAGATTCGGCATCTTCAGAGTCAATCAAGCACAGATCTAAAATCCCTGGGGGAGAAAAAATGGCATCTGTCCTGAACATCTATCTACAGGCTTCTTTTTCTTGCCATCTACAAAATTACATGCATAGTGTTTACATTGTATTGGGTATTATTAGTAATCTAGAGATGATGTGCATTACAAGAGGATGTGAATGTTCTGTGCAGATTCAGTGGCATTGTACGTAAGGCCCTCAGCACCTGTGGATGTCGGCGATCTTCAGAGGTTGTAGGAACAACCCCTCAGCTGATACCTGGAGGAAACTAGGTACTTTACAAAGTTTAGGTTTTCAGGTGCTCCTTCTTAGAGGACTAGGCAAATCCATGTTTACACAAAATGCAAACTTCGTTTAGTGTAATACTTAAGGAAGTTTTTAAAAACTTGTAGAAGCATCTGGGTTTCCTGAATTATACTACATGACCCGTGACCGTGAGCCCAAAATCAGATGTATACTGTATTTAGTTAAGATCTGTTTTATTAGAATCATTCTTATTAGAATGCTCCCTGCAAAATCCTTAATAAACATAAAGCTTTTAAATATTTGTCCCATTTTGTAATTAGTATAGATTTAGCAGTGGCTCTTCCTGATTTGGGAGGAAGTATGCTTGACTGTTGCTAGGCAACAGCTCATCCTGGTGTTAGCTGCCAGCAAACTGTTGGCAGTAACTGTAAATTCTTTTGTCTTGTTAACAAAAAATGAGTGTTAAAGATACAGCAGTATATAAAGTCTGTTCTGTTGTTCAAATATCTGTAATGTGGGTGATAAATTTCTACACTAATACCATCTTGATGTGCTGCTGAAATTTATAGCACGCTTAGAGAACCTGCACACTCAGGTACTCGAGTTATGTGTTGTGACAGTGATGTGAAACTGTAGCATAAATATCGAGCAGGAGCTGGGTTCCCAGGGAGGAGCCCCCATGGACCATCGCCGACCTCTTGTCTCCCCGTGGACCTGAGTAAACAAAATGGCATCTGGCCAGTGCGAGAGTCCTGCTTGAGGCCAGGCCCCTTCCCCTCCCTCTCCAGCCAGAGGCAGAGCAAGTCTTCTAGCAGAAACTTCATAGAACAAATTCTTATTTCATAAGCAAATACCAGATGAGTCATCCTTTGGACACATAGATTTAGAAGGAAAAACACCATTTACTTGGGTGGTACATCTGTTTTTTACTGGAACTAACCTCCTCATATCCCAGCCTCGTCCCCACAGTGGTCAGCTTGTTCTCTTCATGTTACCTGTTTCTAAAGGACATTCTTTGTCTGTTGGGGGTTCATGTCAGGAACACGAACTCTGTACAGGAGATCGGGAGACCCTTATGCCCGACTGCTTCTTACAGGAGGTCAGAAGGGAAGAGATTGGTCGAAAATGTGGCTTCTTCTGACTTCCAAGCCCCTGCTTTTTGTTTGGTCGTCAACTTGGGTCCGTGTTTTTGAAGACATCCACAGTGATCCAGTTGCCCACTGAACCAGTGGAAGCCTCAAAAACATGGCCAAGGTGTTGAATAGAATTCATTCTTTGTTTCCTTGATTTCTAAGAACAGCTTTTAGACATTTTCAGTAGGATTAAAAAGAAGAAAAAGCCCACATTTATATATGTCCTCTTCTGTATGTAAGTTTCTTTACCATCTCTGCTCCTGCCTCACGTAGTTGTAGGTCCTAAACCTCAGGGGGCGTCTCTCTGGGGTCTCCACTACGGCTGTCACTGCAGTCCGCTTCCCCTTAAAGCTGGACATTTTGCATCGACTGTGCTCTTCCCAGGGCTCCAGCTCCAGCCGATAGACCCATTGGCGGCTTCGACCGCGATCCCAGCTCTGTCCTTTTCAGGGGGACTTTTTTGCCGCGAGCCACCGTGGAACGACTTCAGCATTGTGTAAACACGCCGGAGTATGTTAACAGCTGCCGCTCTTTTAAAGTTGAACCAGCTCAGAACTAAAAGGGGATCTGCTTTCAGGTTCTGCTCGAGTTTGCATGTGACAGCATCCACGCTATTTTTAGTGGAGTGATCACCGGCAAGAAGCTGGAAACGGCTGCATTCAACTATCAACAGTGGAAAGAAAGGATCATTTCTGCACTGCTGCAGCTCTTGAGTCCATTTATACGGGAGACAAAGGGGCATGTAAATCTGTTCTTCAAAGTCAGGCGAGCATCATATCCCCGTTCGGGGCCCCAGCATCTTTGCAGAGCCAGCAGTTAATTTAGTGTTTGGCTGCCCGAGCTCCGAGTTAAACTAGATGCGCTGATAGGAGTGAATTTTCAGACTTTTAAGTGTCCCTTCTGAAGGCAATGCAGTGCACAGACGTGCAGAATATCCACCAAACCTTTTAAAGTGTTTACATCATTTCTTCAGTTTTTCTTTTATTTTATTACAAGCATATTGGCCAAATGACCCTCTAGGCAAACTGGCTTTTCTAGGTGTACTTAGCTGCAAAATGAGGATCGTGATGCCAGCTCTCTACTTCATAGAGCTTGTTTCTTTTGAGATGTGTGTTGAACAACTTCTTTATACCAGCCTGGGGACTTTGAGAGGCCAGTCATTCTTGGAATGTGCATGGTATTGATTCATAAATAAATAAATGATGCCACGTGGTACATGTAAAGACAGGGTATGCTTTGGGCATGGAGTGGGGAAGACGAAGACAGGAGGAGAAGTATATTCAAAACACCTTGGGTTTGCAAAGAGGGCTGCGAAGCAAGGGGAATTCTAAGCAAGGACAACCTAGTGGGCCAAGACAAAGGTAAGAGGAATTCTGCTGTCTCCAAAGGCCATGACCAGGTTGGTATTGTCTGAGCAAAAAATCTAAACAAACAAGACAAGGGCTGGCAGAAGATGAAACTAGAGCACTTGCTGTAGTGGTTTGAAATTTAGGAACTTGGAAGCAACATAGGCCACAAGAAGCCAGGAATGCTTTTTAGCATACAGTCGCCTGGATTATATAAAAATTAAAGTGAACCCTTGCTCGCAAAAATCCTTCCATGTGCCTATATGAACTGGCAGCAGTTTAAAGCAGATAAAAGATATCCTGAACATAAAGCTGCTTCTCTGGAAAACTAAGACATTGTATCAGTGTTTACGAGAGAAACCGAAATAATACAAGATACACAGATATATAAGAATTTACAGATTGGCTGATGATGGCTGCCCACAAAGTCGAATGTGGCAGAGCGCAAAAGGTCCATCTGCATACTGAGGATCCAAAGAATCCAGTCGAGGGCCTGAAGTTTTGAATAGTGTCCTTTGTGAGTGCGTGTCCGGAGGCCAAGGGGTCTGGGCCCGAAGGGTAAAGAGCCTGCACCAGAATTCAAAAGGAGACATCCAAAGTGAAAGTGAAGACTAGAGGGCAGAAGTATCCCTTCCTTCTTTGTTTCCCTTTTATAGCATTCTGGAGATAATCTTCTGTTTGGTGGGTCTTTCACACCTGGAACTATACTGAGCAATTTAATTGGGCATTATTTACTCAAGTTGACACATCAGTCAAATACCACAGATAGCAATCCTGAAACTGGTTGGTAGCATTTCTTTGAATGTTTGAGGAGAGCAGAGGTGTATAGAGGATGGATAGTGGAAGGAAAAGGAGTACACTGTGGATGCCTTTTCTTTGGTCAGGGAATCGAACTCTGAACCTGGCCTTTATGAGGTAGGTGCTGGAAGCACCAAGCTAAATCCCTGGCCTTGGGTTCCCTTTTAGACCCGATTTGGTACTAGGCTCTGCAAGTTGGTTTGGAGGATGAAATCTTAGCCATTAGAAACTATTGGGCCATATAACACTGATGAGGCTGGTGTGAACCATGGAAGTGAAGCATATCATGCATGCGGTTAGTGAACACGAAGAGGTGTGCAAAGTGACCACCAGGAAACAGTGCACATGTCAGAGTTCCCCAGAGTTTTCCTGAATATGTTGAAAGCTTCAGTGATGTGGTCCTTCTTACAAGCTGCAGAAATTCAAAGCCAGGAAGAGGGTTCAGCCGGAGAGGGGAAATAATTTAAAATAATGTTCAATAGTACCGTAGAGTAACCATGATTGACAATTGTGTATTTCAAAGTAGCCAGTAGGGAGGATTTTGAATGTTTCTATCCCAAAGAAATGATAACTGTGTGAGGTTATGGATATTCTAATTACTATAATATAATTATTACACATTATATACATATATTGAAACTACAGTATGCCATAATTACTGTATATCAATTAAAAATAACAGTCAACAACCAAGATAAAAGTAGAACAAAGTAAAGTAAAAGAAACAAACAGCAACAGACCAAACACAACTGTATTTACTTTTTTTTTTTTTTTTTTTTTTTGAGACAGGGTCTTGCTTTGTAGTTCAGGCTGGCCCTGAGCTCACTATGGTGCCCAGGCAAGCCGCCGTGAACTCAGCGATCCTCCTGTCTCTGCCTCCCGAGTGCTGGGATGACAGGCGTGAGCCACCACGCCCGGCACTGTGGTATGTGGTATTGATTGCTGGTGGGCGTGAGTCTCCACGTCCAGCATTATATGTGGTTACCGGGGATTGAACTCAGGACCTTGCACTTGCGAGGCAGGTGCTGGAACCACTGAGCTAACCCTCCCACCCCTGTATTTACTATTTATACCCAGAAAGAAATGTGACAAGTTGCCATATCCCAGTATATCCTCTAAAGCCCAGTCCAAACCTATAACCCCCATATCTGTGGAAATATGGCCAAGACTAAGTTCTCTTTAGATTTAATCCCATCATGAACATTTGGTAGCATTCTTTGCTGGCTTGCTTGCTTGTTTGTTTGTTTTAGGTTTTTTTTTTTTTTTTTTTGAGACAGGGTCTCGCTTTGTAGTTCAGGCTGGCCTTCAGCTCACTATGTAGCCCAGGCAAGCCTTGAACTCAACAATCCTCCTGTCTCTGCCTCCCAAGTGCTGGGATTACAGGCGTGAGCCACCACGCCCAGCTGTTTTAGTTTTTTGAGACAAGGTCTTGCTATGCAGTTCAAATTGGTCTCAAACTCACTTTGTAGCCCAGGCTGGCCTTGAACTCGGGGTGATCCTCCTCCATCAGCCTCCCCTGTGCTGGGATTATATAGGTGTGTGCCACCATGCTTGACCTTGCAGAAGAAGGATTTAGGTAACAGGTACATGAGAGTCACCAGGTTGCTTCACCTGTAGCCTGTGTGGTGCTGGAGGAAGACTGAGTTGCTGGGTTTCCCAACCATTTTAGTGTTTGTGCCCTTTCATAAGTCACATCATGTGAGGTGGGACCGAGAGAAGATGCACAGGGCAAACTGGATAATAGGAGACTCACAGACAAACGATGACTGTGGGGAGGTGCCAGAGTCACACAGAGAGAGGAAAAAAAGCCTGCCAAAAAGTGGGCGTAACCTGTCAAAGTATGGGAACCCAGGGCGCATGTGCAAAACATGGGATCTGAGATGACTGTAATAACTGAACCCTGTGCAGGGCTGATCAGAAAAGTGCTAGTTTAAATTCTTTATTTACACATGGAATGAACCAGGTTAGTCTTCCCTAGGAACGTGGAAAGCTGGCAGCAGGACAAAGTCTCAGACACGTTTTTTGCATAAGGAAGAGGACAGTCCAGGAACTCCAGGTGGAAAAGAACCCTTTCCCTTATCCTGGTATTTCGGTCTGTTCACTGGCCCACATCACACAGCAGAGGGCACTTGTTTTCTACACTGAGTAAATGTCATTCCCACTACCTGCTCCGTTTGTCTTGTCTAATTCTTTATGACACCAAGAACCTGGAAAAAACTTCCCTGGGACCCATCATTTCAACAATATCTCAAAGCCAACCATACACAAACCATGGGTAAAAATGTTCCATTGAAAATAAACTTTTGCCTGGTTCCTACAGCTTCAGCTTTAGGTGCCTAAATTGGGCTCTCTGGATAAAGCATCTAGACAGAGAGGTCTTCTGCCTGTATCATGAGCTTTCCAAAATCAACATTTCGTGGTGGGGCATAAGATAGAATGAGTTTTCAAAGGGAGAAAATAAATAATAAAGATAAATTGCAATTTCCCCACAAATAGGTTATTTTCTTGTCTGTGACTTTAACATCATAGGAAATAATAAGATTCAGACTGTCAAAAACATGGATTAAATATTTATAGCTCTTGATCTCTAAAAGCCTGAAAAATGAGTAGGTAGTAGTGATTTTGTGTCTATTATTAAGATACTTTCGCTGAAAGTTGTATTAGTTCAAGGACATAATAAGGGGGTGACATTATTAACATTAACTATAATGGGCAGTGTGTCAGTGCCTCTAACTCCAACCCTGTCATCAAGGGACAGAAGGTGCAGGGAGACCCGCCCTTCGTGTCCTACAGAGCTGGCCCAAGAGTTCATACAACCTGCTGTTGAATCAAGGTCTTTTTACTCCACGTGGTTCTCCTTCTGGTTCTTCTTTCTCTTCCTCTTCTTTTTTAAAATTGGACTAAGGATTGAACTCAGGGCCTTCCTGTTGAGCTACACCCCCAGCCCTTTTTTTGGAATTTTTATTTTGAGGCAGGATCTTGCTAAACTCCCTAGGCTGGCTTTAACTTTGCGATCCGCCCCCCACCCCATGCCTCCTCCGAGTTTTGGGTGCTGGAGTCTCTTTCTGGAGGTGGTTTCTTTCTGTCCTTATCAAAGAACTGCTCAAGATAAGTGCAAATAGTAGCAAAGTTTTATGAAAGAAATGGGCTGCCCAGCAAGCCTGGGCCAAATAAAATAAGACAAGTGCACCCTACGGCATGAGGGCAGCCACCACCCAAGAGACAGCACAGTGACAAAAACTAAGTATGGACTGTATTTTTGTACCCTCAGGCTGATGTCAGATCTAGGCTGTCCTATTGAAAACCTGCTGGACTTCTCAGCTTTTTTTTTTTTTTTTTTTAAGACAGGATCTCACTTTATAGTTCAGGCTGGCCCTGAATTCACTAGTAGCCCAGGCTAGCCTTGAACTCACAGCAATCCTCCTGCCTCTGCCTCCCAAGGGCTGGAATTACGGGCATGAGCCACCACACCTGGCATTGTCATACAGGTTACCAGGGGATTGTATTTGGGACCTTGCACTTGCCAGGCAGATGCTGGAGCCACTGAGCTAAATCCTCGGCCCTGGACTTCTTAGCTTTGAGAACTGTTCTGTACATGTGTCCTGGGATTTCCTAATTAACAGGTCACACCTGCTACCCCCCACACCCACACCCACACCCACACCGGTTCTGCCAGGCTCAGATTTCCTCTTACTTTTATGCCTCAGCCTCCCAGAGTGCTGAGATTACAGACCTGTGCCACTATTCCTGGCCAAAAGCTTTCCGCCTTCCTTCCCTCCCTCCTTCCTTCCTTCCTTCTTTCCTCCCTTCTACTCTCCCCTTGTTTACCCCTCCCACTCCCACTTTCCTTCTCTCTCTCTTCAGGGTCTTGCTTTATAGTCCAGGCTGGCCTCAAACTCGCAGTGATCTATCTCCCTGCCTCAGCCTCTGCGGTGCTGTTGACACAGGAGAGTTAGGGCCTCACTCCCCACCTGAAACACGAGTTTGTGTTCTCTAAAAATCGAAGAATGAATTTTAGGAACGACGGAGGTTTGAGTAGGAAAATTTTATTGAGAGAGAAAGCTTCTGCCTTAAGAGAGACAGAAGGGGGAGCCCGGAAAGTGGGTAACCCCCCTACCTCACTTTTTAGAGGGCTTTTATGGAGCAAAGCCATGAGGTGAGGCAGGTCTGCAATAGGGGGCTACCAACAAGATTAAAAAACTGTGGACGGGTTACAATTGACCAATGAGTACAGTGGCGGCTTCCAGTAAGATTTGAAAGAAATGGGCAAACCGTGGCTAACTAATGGGTAAATGACAAGCATAGTTACTTCAGCAACTTCAGTTGAATAGGGTCCAATGAGAAATCAAGCCCTAGAGGGTCTTGCTTGTCAGGAGACTCCTCCAAGTGGTTCAAAGTCCTAGCCCGCTGTCTGGGGAATATGCAATCCTTGCATTCCAGGGAGGGGCCGGATCCGGATTTTGACATTCCATCCTGGGAGAAGAGGTCTGCGTGTCACTGCTCTCTGGAAGAGTAGTTTCTCATTGATGGTGCTGACCTTTGAGAATGTCCTTTTTGCAAGTCTTTCAAGAGCCGGCCCTATCTGTCTGCCTACATATGTCTAGCTGGCCTTTCTACCTATAATACTGATGACAGGTGTGCACACCTGACCAAAGTTTCCTTTGAGTAGTTTAGAGTAAGGCTTTACCATTGCCACTGTGTGCCACTCCAGCCACCCAGACATTATCTGAATCCCCACCAGGCTCCACCTATTGAATTATAGCCCTTTGCACCACTGTCAAGACCTCCACAAAACCATTGCCAAGAGAAAGAGGAGCTTTGCTTCTCTTCCCAGAATTTTCTCAGCCTGCATAACTGAAACTGTACCCATTCAACAATCCTCTCCACTCCCTGCTCCACCCACCATGAAGCAACCACCATTTTACTGTCTCTGTGAATTTGACAACTTTGGCCACATCAGATAAGTGAGATCATAAAGCATTTGCCTTTTTCTGACGCATTTACTGCACTTAAGGTAATGTCCTTGGGGTTCATCCATGTTGTACAGTGCATCAGGATCTCCTTCCTTTTTAAGGCGGAAGAATATTCCCTTGTTTGTATATACTGCATTTTGCTTGTCTGCTCCTCCACAGAGAGCAGTTGATTGCTTCCACCTCTTGGCTCTTGTGAGCAAGGTGTGCAAAGTTTTCTTGGAGTTCTTGCTTTCATCCAAAAGTGGAACTATTAGGCCGTAGAATATTCCCGTTTAATTTGGGGGGGAAACCGCCTCATTGTCTTCCATCATGGCCATACCATTTAAGAAGTCTCTAGAGCCGTCTAGTGATGTTAATCGTGTTACTGTCCTAAGCCATATTTAACCTTTCCTATGCTCCCCTCACCTGTCCTCGGTGCTTTACGCATGTAGTACTCCTCCCCACCAGGCTAACACCACAGGTCGTCTCCTCCATACTTAAGCTTTTGGTTCTCACGGGGCTGTTTCTCCTCTCTTCTGGCCCCTTTGGAAAAGTTGTCTTCCAGGGGAAATCCCAGGCTCCTCCAGAGACTGAGGTAGAACCAAACCGGCCCTAGTCTTGGAACTGTAGGAACAGCTGCTCGGCTTTCCTCTACGCTGCCATTTTAATTGTGATTAGTACGTTCATTTGCATCTAAAAGGAGTAGTTTTCTTATCAGCACCATTGAGTTGGGAACCAGTGTACTCCATTTATATAGAGTGGCCCATTTAAAGGGGGCCCATTAAGCAGTAAAAGTAAATGTGGGTGTTTTACAAATGCAAATACATCATGCAAATAATGTACTTTATGCTGAATGATGCCTTGGTTTTCATATGTAAAATTAGAAACTGTAGCACAAAGATAATGATAAACACCTTTGCATCTGTTCATAAGATGTATCCTTAGCTGTATGCATCTAAAATTACGGCCGTATTTTTAAGCAGATTTCTTCAGTATAGCCTGATACACATTACATATTATCAAATATACATGTACTTATCTAGTTATTTATATATTCCTAAGTAATCAAGAAATCACAGAAAAGTTAGTCCAAATTACCGAACCTATTACTTACCATCAATGATGATATTTATAATTTTGTTTCCATGTTTAAAGATTTTTGAGTTTTTATTTGGAGCGCTGATAGCGGAGGAAGACAATGTTACCATATAGGTTTCTTCCTTTGTAAGAGATTTCTTTATGACTTTGAGTTGTTTGTGTTTCCTTAGTGTTTCTAGTAATTTTTTACGTCCGCTGCGGCTAGCATTCCTGCCGTCTTTAGAATCGCTTCTTAGAATTATGACAACCATCCTTGGGGTGATGAAGTTGACCTCGTGTAGGAAGAGACTCACCCTTTGTCTCTACCTGCATGGGCTCCCTGGTAAGAGAGGTAAGACACAGACATTCCTGTGGAAAGTGCCTTAAAGGGATAGGATCAGAGAAAGCAAACGACTCCTGCTTCCTATGATTATTTCAAATTCAGCTGTATTGGTGGTGGTTGCCAGAAGAATTAAGAGGAGAGAACGAGAAGGTAGTCTGGGAGAAAAACTTTTCCTGGGATCTAGATTTTGAGGTGAAAGATCTTGAAAGATAGATGGAATGTAAACATGGAGAACACAAGACTCTGCAGTTTAGATACAAAGAGAATGGGCTCAGATGGGGCCTAGAAACACCGTTACTAGGTCCTGAGGTGCTGGAGACTGGTCAAGATTCTTTCTACGTTCTTTGTGTCCTGAACAAAGTATTGGACAAAACAAGTGCAAATGTTAATGGAGTTTTACATTAATTAAAGGAAGGAAAACAACATGCTCTATTGATTGAATATGGGGCAATTAAAACTTACAGAAGCAGAAGAAGTATACTTTGCAGGGTGAGAGCGAGCACTCTGAAAGAGGGAACACAGTGAGGCCAGAAACTTTAATGGCGGCCATCTTTTGTAGGCCCTCCCCTCAGGCTGCCCTCAGGTCTCAGCCGTCCTATCAAAAACCTGCTTGAGTTGCTGGAACAAGAATTTTTTTTTTTTAATTAGGAAAGACTTATTACTTGGCCAAACAGTACTCCTTGAAGCAGACTCTGATACTTAAATTTAAAATGACAAAAAACTTTACTGCCTGAACATGTTATAGGACGTAACATTTTTACAAAGTGAAGTGCACATATTTATTGACTTATTTATTCCTTCCAGACACACAGTTCGAGATATTAAATGCAGCAAGAGATTTAATACAATCCAGAGTGGTTCCTTTTTTTAAAGTAGATTTTATTTGTATGTTATGATCACATTCAACATTGAGGGTCTATACCTTTATGTGACACAAATTCTCATTTTTCCCATTCCTCTGCCCTCCCTATAACTTCCTGCCCCTGTGTAAGTTTTGTTTCCTTTACCATCAAATTTTTTCTTTCCCTTCTTTACTAGCCCCTACCTACCCTTTTCCCTTTGAATATTTTCACAATACCTATCATACATTTTAGAATTCTTTTACACCTTCAGTTTCTCATACCAGTGAAATGATAATGGTATTTATACATGTGTTCTATTTATTTCACTTATGAGTATGTCCTCAAGGTATAGTCATTTGAGTATAAGTGATTCAAATGTGTTCATACTTTATGGCAGGGTAATACCCCATTTTAGGAAAAACACACGTTTTCTTTATCCACTCTGGGAGGACAATTGAAGATGTTTTCTGATTGGTTCCAGCTGCAGGACTTAGGTGCGCGTGTCCTGAATCTCTGTGATTGACAGGCCACACCCATTGCTTGAAGAACAATTGGGACACTTAGGGGGCTTCCCCCTTGAGCGTGCCTGGCTTTTTCAGAGGCTGCTGAGGTGTTAGGCAGACTGTATTGCCATGAGGGAGGGACCGGAATTGGGAGAGGAATTGGGACATTAGAGGTGGGAAGAGCTCCTTCAGGTTGACCTAGGGCCTGGCAGTAGGAATGCAGATCAAAAGAAAAGTCCTGGAGACTTCAGAAAGGAAGGATTGCCAAGGAACGGGTGACAGACGACAGGGAGTGGGTGAGGACAGTGTTAGAGAGCTCAGAATTTTGACAAGAGCATGTTAGAAGTGATCACCAACGCCATAGTCTGTTTCTCTCTTCCCTTTTATTTTATGAGGAATGCCAAGTTCAAGTGTAAATGTTTATTCTCTCAAACATTTGATAGATGCCAGCCAGGTTCCAAGCTCTGCAGTCGGTGTTAGGGAAGCAAGAGAAGACAGACATGGGTATGTCGGTGTCCCGAGGAGTAAATGTACTGTGAGGAACGGAGGCAGTGAAAGATACTGTTGTGAGTTGAACTGTGCTACCATCACTCTGCCCAAATTTGTATGTTGATTTCCTAACCCTAGTACCTTACAGTATGCCCTTATTTGGAAATAAAGGCCTTGCAGACATAATTAGTTAGAGTGAGGTCATCCTGGAGAAGGCAGCCCCTTAGTTTGGCATGACTGGTGTCCTTATAATAAAAAGGAAATGTGGACACACACAACATGGTGGGGGGTTGGTGATGTGATCATGAAGGCAGAGATCAGGGTGGTGCTTCTATAAGCCAAGGGGCACCGAAGGTTACTGGTAAAGGCACTGCAAATAGAGGAGAGGCCTGTAGCAGTTTCTTTCTCAGAGCTCCAGAAGGAACTAGCCCCATGGACATCTCGACCTGAAACTTGTTATTCCTAGAACTGGGAGACTTGAGGTGATGTCGACAGTACCGAGCATCTGTGGCACCCGTGGCATCTGTGGCAGCGGTAGGAACCAACGTGAACAACATCGAGAGCTCCAGGGCTGTGTGGAACGTTCCCGTGAGGGTGACATGGGGCAGACGGGGCAAGTGGCTCCCCAGCTGAGCAAGGATGGTGGTACCCGGATGCTGTGGCGGGATCCAGCTGGAGGAGCATCCCAGGGTGTGGAGACCTCCTGAGCAAGAAGAGGAGAATCACAAAAGCCTAAATGTGCTTGGAGTCCATGAACCCATCTGGGAGAGACTGAGCAGAAGTGAAGAGGGGGCCGAAGTGAGGAATGCGCATGAGCGTGGGGCGCATTCTGGGCAGTCATAGCCCAGTGCACAGACTGAAGCCTGGAAGAAGTAGATCAGGCAAGAAGGATGTTTGGGGCCCAAGACAGAAAGGACTTTAGAGACAGTGACAAAGTAATAGTGTTTCTGGATCAGGCAGAAAAGGCTCCTCTGTGAGAGCGGGTAGAAGTGCAGGGAGTGGGAAGGGAGCGAGGCCCGGATTCCATCAAGGGCAGATCCATTTGTGTTGCTATAGCAAAATATCCTCTGCTGGTAACAGTAGAAATTTATTTTGTGTAGACTTGAAGGCTGAGAATTCCAGGATCAAAGCACTGCTGGCAGATTTGTTGTCTGGTGAGTGTCTGTCCTCCGCTTCCAAGATGGCTGCATCTTCCGGAGAGGAGGAACACTGTGTTCTCACAGGGCAGAAGGACAGGGGGGCTGAGCTCCCTTCATCCCGCTCCGTCATAAGGGCATCTGAGCCTTCTCCCGGGCTGACCGCTTCTTCATGTCCCTCACTCCTTGCTGCCATATTGGCAGCCCCTGAATTTGGAGGCAACACACGGCACCCCGACTAGCTGGGCAGTTGGGAGGCCTTGGAGACACCAGTGACAGCCAGGCTCTCGGCCCTCGGTGCCAGCTCTTGGGCTTTCTCAGTGTAGGGCAGTTACGGGATCTCAAAGGGGGATGTGGACACCCGTTATGTAAACAAGATCATGGTCCTGCCTGGGAAGGGTTGAAGATAAATGGAGGCAAGTGGTACTGAGGCAGGATGTTTCCCAGCACAGAAGAGATGGTGCTTTGGCCAGGGACACGGTACTGAAGCAGCAGAAGCGACCTTTGGAGAACTTGTGTGGATCGCAGTATCTTTAGTTTACACAGGAGCAGATGTTGGCTGCTGGAGAGGGGAGATTGAACTTTGTGAGCAAGGAGAAGGTTGGGGCCAGTTTCCTTGGGTTCTTGTTTGGGGACAGTTTTATCCCCCAGGGGATACATGGTGATTCAGCACTTTGGGTTGTAACTAGTTAATAACTAGGGAGTGAGTGGTGCTGGCTCCTCAGGGCTAGAGGCCAGGGAGGCTACTGAACACCCTACCATGTGTAGGGCGGTGCCCATGACAGAGCCCAAGATGCCAATAAAGCAGAGATAAGAATCTGTTCTCTAAGGTCAGTAACAGTCGTCAAAGACGTTCGGGGACACCTGATGGCCTGCCTGGTTAGAACATTTTGAAGCAGTGATACACACACACACACACACACACACACACACACACACACACACACACGGCATCATAGAGCTCACAGGAGAGCAGCTGGCACCCATGTCAAATACAGCCATTTCAGCTCTCCATTTCCAGGACCTTGGTGTTAAAGGCAGCAGGATGCACTGCTGGCTGCGCTGGTGGAAACCAGGATAGGCCTCCACCTTTAAATTTGGCTTCGATGCCACAGGGAGAGTCTGTTTCCTCCTGTGATTGGTGTTTCACCCCCAAATAGTCTTGCCCCACCATCGGTTACACTTTCCGGAGTCCCTGAGGGTGCTCATCCCGTCACTTCAGTAACGTCCTCCTCATCACCGTCAGCCTGCGAACCCAGACCAGTCCTGGTGGGTCTCCGCCGGTCTCTTCTGCCTCTTGGTAGCTGCCGTTAAGGATCTACATTGGGTTCTCCGTGGATTTGTCTTTTTTTAGCCTTCATTAGAGTAGGCAGCATCTGCGGAGCTGTTTCTTCCCACCCGTTGGTTTTAGACCCTCTTGTCTTTGGACTGAGAAACATTTGCATTTAGGAGATCTCCCAGCATCCCTAAAGAAAAGAGGAAGATGAGACGCACTGCTACCTCATCAGTTCTGAGAAGGAGAAGAGTCACGTCAGGAGAGCTGCGGGTGTGCAGGGCTGGCGCGCGGTGCCCGTGCAGCTGCAGACTGCGGCACTGTCGCCACGTGGCCGCCAGCGCATCCCTTCACTTCTCTGAAGTGCAGTTTCCCTGTACTCGAGATGACCACAGGGCTGTTTGCAATTTACAGAACTTGCTTTTCCTGTTTTCTTAAACCCGCACCCTGTTTGTTCATTCTCGCACCCAAACGACTATCTGTAGGCCCAGTGTGTGGCACGGAACTGAGACTTTCACAGGCTGAGACTTTAGCTGCATTTTCCAGAAACAGTTTACCTGAATCCAGACCCTGTGTCCTCAGCAGCACGCGCCCAGACCCTCGTGTTTTCTTACTGGGGAGCGTGTAAAAGTGAGGGCAGGCCTGGGAACTCTGACTTTCACCTGCGCTCCGGGTGATGCCCTGTCTCGCGGCTGGCCGCGCACGCCAAGGCTGCATCCCCAATCGCCACAGCTGGCAGCCTTCGCCCACGGAGGCTGTGTGAGGGTGTGGTGGGGTCCGCACTTTGCCTGTGCTTCCTGATGGTTCATTCACAGAGTTAAAACGGTAGAATTCTTCCTCATCACAAGTGCATTTGACTTGGCTTCCTGGGAAACCAGTCTGAAGGTGGATGCTGCACCCCGAAGGCACCGGTCGCCTTCACACTGGATTTCTGGTGTTGGGGGTGTGGCTGGAGGCGGTGGGCGGGGCCGGCCCATGAAGCCTCCGTGGGGGAAGCCACTTTCCGTGTCTCTCTGTCCCCTTGCCCTGGGCGCTGTGAGCTTTCTGCTCTTCAGCGTGGCCGCCCCCCATTTCCCGCCTCTCTCCCTCACTTTCTCCACCTCCCTCCTTGTGACGCATTAAGGTGTTAAAATTTCAAAACATACATCGCATTTACCGTGCTGACCATCTTCCAGAGCACCGCGTGGTAGTGTTAAGCGGGTGCGCTTTGCCGCGCAGCCCAGTCTAAAGCTCTTCACCCGGTAAAACTGCAATTGCAGCCATTAAAGAACCCCCCCCCCCCCCCCCCCCCCCCCCCCCCCCCCCCCCCCCCCCCCCCCCCCCCCCCCCCCCCCCCCGCGCCGGGCATCCCCCTACTGCTTTTGTGACTCCTGCTGCTCCCGGGACCTCGGGACCTCAGAGGAGTGGAATCAGATAGTATCGGTGTCTTTGTTCTGGCTTCTTTCAGAGAGCGCCTTCAGGCTTCATCTAGGTTGAGCCTCCCGGTTTTTTTCAGGTGTTATCAGTTCTTGCTCGGCAGCTGGGTTCTTCGACAAAGCGTGGTCTCAGTTGGTTCCCATTAGGCCCGCAGAAAGCGCAGACCTCTGCGTGCAAGCGTGGGCCTTGCCAGAACTTCTCAGGGGCCGGGTTTACCAACCCAGCTGGCTCTCACAATGATTAAAGCTCATAGGCGTGGGCAGACACGTGACAGATCCTATCATGCTACCGGGAGCCACCTTGGGGCTGTGTGTCCGCTGGCTCACGGAGTCCCCTTGGGAGCTGGGAATAATGCAGGTGAGACGGGCCCGAGGATGTTGAGAGCCACGAGTCGTGGGCGGACGCCAGGTGTACTGTTCAGGGTGGTATCGCTCATCTCAGGATTTGCTGGCTGAGCGCTGGAACCAGCGATCAGTGTTGTCAAATGGTAGCGCAGAGACCGACTTTCTGGCAGGCGAGGCCCTCTTCACCTGGTGGTCGGTTGCTTTTGTCACAGTGGTTTAGCCTCTATGGCTGAAGGTCATGGGCTTCTGTTAGCGTGTTATTGAAATGAGACCTTTGTCATGCTAGCATTGCATTGTTTCCGCTAATAGGAGCCCACGGATCCTTCACATGTGGCTGGGCTGATTGCCTTTTCTCTCCTGGGCCTTTGCCTTGGAGAGATTCCTAACAAAATACCATCCACAGCTTTCTCCCACGGGCAGGACGGGTCTGGGTTGTAGCAGTAGGAGACTGGAAGGCGCAAGCTGAAAGCTGACGGATGGAATCGGGGCCATGGCGGGTGCCTCTGCAGTTTGCGATGGCTCCAGAACCTGGTCTGCTCATTGGCTAGTCAACCTCAAGTCCCCTCATCTCTAGAACTGGAAGGGGATTTCTGCCCTTCCCACCCCATAGAGGTGGAAGGTCTCATTCGGAAGGATGTTGATTGCTGTGTCGAGGAAATGATCTTTTGCAATCCCGGCATCAAGCAACGTGAGGACCATTGTAAGATGATTTAAAGCCCCTCAATTAAAGCAAAGGGGGCCTTAGCGACTATTCTCAAGGGGTCACATTGATATGGCCGGGTCTGAAAAGCACCCTGTGCTCCCTGTGCATCCAACTCCCCACACTTTCCTCTGGGCTTGCCCCTCAAAGGGGTGATTTGCAGCCTCACCCCAAGACACTTTGACTCCTCATTACTTCTCTGAAGTCTGTGGTTAATACACATTTTAGAGTAATATCACATGTAAACATTTTTAACTAACTTGTATCCAGAAAACCCAATCAGCCAAGGATGCCTGCAGCTGGAGGGGGGAAAAAATACCCGATTTGCTGCCTTCTCAGCCCCGGGCACCAGAGCTGTTGGCTTTTCTGGTATCTTCAGGTAGAATCAGAGGAGGTTGGAGCTACAGAAGTACGTCAGCTCCATCTTGGAGGTCGTGTAAGGTAGGATTAAAATTCTTTTTTCTCCTCAGAGTCTTTCACACAGTTCCAACAGAGGCTTTCTAAATCCTGAAATCTTCAACACTTAGACAATATCTGCTGAGGGACTATCCAAAAGAAGAGTGTAGAATTTAGAGTGGAGGAGCTCAAAAACTTTGCAGTGAGCATAGGCGGAACTGGCTTCCCCCGAGCTGCACAGAGACCTCACATGAAGTCCTCAGTGATAGGGCCGCACCAGAGAAGGAGGCGCACCAGTCCCAATCTCTGCACCACTAGGGTGCAGATTAGAGGGGGCCAGAGCGGAATGGCGATAGACTAGTGATCAGTGACTTAAGCATATTAAAAGGATATTGCAGAAATCTGTCAGTAGATTTCCATCATACAGAGAATTTTCCTTATCTGAACGACTGGATTTATCTGACCTCAGTTGCCCACATTTGCTCCATCCCTGGCGTCTGCTCGGTTTTCAGCCAAATCAAGGTCAGGATAAAGAGGAGATTTGGATGGCGGTAAGCTGGATATCCAGGCTCCTGCAGTAATACTCAATTATTGAGTTCGGTAGAAGCACCGACTCCTTTATAATGAAGTCCTCAGTTTTTGAATATCTTTATGAATCAGGTGATTCAGTGTTAGCAACAGCCAGCTTGCTGTTTCCATGCCTTGTTATAAAACATAAGGTGGTAAAATCCTGGGAGCTTGCTGGGCCTGTTAAAAGCTCATCTCAAGCATTTTAAGGCACATTATTCTTCGTGCACCTTTGAATCTTAAAGACCCTCAGACAGACTTGGATGAATAAATTCAGCTTGCGGCCATTGTCCTGCAGCCCTGAGCCACGGCCCAGGTCTGTTAACCTGTGTGACTCCTGGTTCTCCAGAGGCCACACCTGCCGGGGCTGAGAATCGGGGCTGCTGGAGGAACCGTCACAGAGATGCACTGTTCTCATTTACTTTGAATGTGGTGGATCCAAAACAAAATAAAACAGAAAGGTTCATTAGCATTCAGGTTCATAGCTTAGGCAGAGAGAGTACAGGTTTGATTCCAGGCCGCTGCCTTAAAGCAAATATTTCACGTAAGTCACCCAAATGTTTCGTCTTCACAGTGCATATCCAGTTCTCCTCACACCATTCTCACATCTGTAAAGTGTGCAGAAGCACTATGTGTAAGAAAACAGTGTACAGTTTTAATTTTAAAATAATCTCTTGCCTAAAAATGCTAAGACTCACCTGAGCTGTTGCAAAAAAATGGTGCTCACACATGCTTAACCCGGGGTTGCCAAAAACCTTGTATTTGTTTTAAAAACAAAACCAGCCAACCAAACAAAAAACCATGCAGTGTCTGTGAAGCACAATAACCTGACATATACCTTTTATTTTTTCCTAGCACATTAGGTATTTTTTCTTTATATGGTATTTTTCTGCTGTGGCTCTTTTATTTTTCTCTCCCTGCTTCAACTTAGTCATGTTTCCTGCATTTCCCTTCCTTGTTAATAGTGATGCTATCCTATATAACCAGAGGCCTTCATCAACTAGTGAAGCATTCAGTGCACAGACCTTCAGGTGTGTGCGTGTGCACATCTGTGTGCGTGTGCCTGCCACATTCACACAGGTATTCCACAGACCAAATTTTAATTTTTTTTTTTTTTTAGTGTTGAGTGTGACTACGAATGCATTCACCAATATCATTTTCTGTGTGTTGTTTTGATGGAAATAATTTATACTCCTTCTTGGGCTGCATGCAGTCACATGTTGAACTTAGTGCTTTCTAACAGCAGTCTGAAACAAATCCTTGATATAGAATAACCAATTTCTACTGTACGGGTATTTCACTAAGACTGGTTTAGTTGTAAAGTTTTCCACTGGATGTCTCAGAACAGTGAAAATGCTCATCTATAAATGCTGTAAATGTGTTTGTCATAACTTGATTTTTCTTATTTTCTTGCCTCTCCTGTTAGGAGACTGTGAGTGGTAGCCTATCTGCAAAGTGCTTTGTGTAGGGTGTGGAGTGCAACATTTTAAGCCAAGAAATTGAGAACAGGATACAAAACAAGAGCCTAGGGGGCGGGAAGGAGTTGATCGAGGTCATAACTGTATAGAAATAACTTCGGGGTAGGGGTGCCAAGAAAGGCAAATTTTTATTTGTGACAGCCAGGTGGTATCGGGAAATACAGGAAAATCCACTTGATTTAGGTGCTAGGAGCTCTTTGCTATGTATATTTATGAAATTATAAACAAGTTAGAAAACATTCTGAAGGTTCCCAGCAATGCCAGGGAACCAGATACATTTGCCATTTGTTTACCTGCAGGGACCTTCTGACCAGGGCCAAGATGCTAACCAGAACATTACCACGGACAGTTCTGCATGAAATTGGAAGCCTGTGTATAATAAAATAAATTCCATAGTCTACAAAGTTAACATTTACAGAGAGTATCAGTGATGCCTAAGTAGGAAGATGTTCCCAGGCCATTTTGAGAGATGTTGGGACAAGGAGTGTGCGGGAGTCAGTAGAAGTGAGTTTCAAGCCTTATGTATCTCTGTCTCCTCTTTCAGCACATCAGGTCCACCCATCTGGCCGGGCAATACCTTCTTCAAGAGAAATGGAGCCCTTCTGCAAGGTAGGTGTCTGGGAGAACCTTCCCTCCAGGGTCCCCTCCCTTTCCACCCTTGTGCTTGGTGCCAACCAGAGAGTGGCTACTCTGTAGAGAAGTGTGACTGCTGTGGCATGGTCTAGATGCCCACTTCTTTTTATTTCTTCCTACTTGGTCGCTATGATTTGTGAGACTGAAACCAGATCTCTATGGACTGCTTCTTGGATTGTCGTCAGTGGTCATGTTCCAAACGTGTTTGGGGTGCTTTGGTGGAACTGGAATTATGTGACAATGGGTATGTGACAGTAATGTACACTGGGCTGAGAAAAGAAAACCCTTTTGCATATTCCCAGTGCTTGGGTTGACTGGAAGTGATTCCTTGCTGTCTCTGGATATACATGACTGCTTGGAAGGCTGGCTCTGGTATGGTGTGCTTGAGAAATTTAAACTGGCTTTCATCTCTGCTTTTGGTCTTAAGATTGATTGATTGATTAATTGATTGAATTAGGGGTTTTGCTGTGTTGCCCAGGCAGGCTTGAATTTCTGTTCTCCAACAGTCATCCTGGCTCAGCCTTTAAAGTAGCTAGGATCATACTTTACATGCCACACGTTCATTTCCCGCTGCTATAACTTTTGAAATGGACAACATTAAGGAGGAATAAATGCTTAAAAATAGCACACGGTGCATCCCAGAAACTTTTAGAGATTACTTTGAGTGATGGCTGTTTTGGATATGCACCCTGTGGATAACCTGGCCTACAGTCCTCTTCCGGTTTTCTGTCCCCTTTCACCACTGCTGATTGGCCAGCCGTCAAGAAGGCCCAGCTGCCAAAAGCAGATGGATTTGTTTGTACCAAGCACTTTACAACTGCACTGGCTTATGATGTGGGATTTTAGTGCCTTTTCATTGGTTTACAGCTGTTTAGCCTCTGACCTTTAAAAAGTACACACTGGAGGCCAGTTTTGTGTGTAAAGAAGTAGAATATTAAAGTGACTAAGGCAAGGGACATTTTTCTTCAGGTTTCTGGAGCACCTCAATCAATTGTGAAAGATGTTTTTGTTGTTGCTTTATAGCCTGTGCAATTGCATATTGTCTTTTTAATAGTCCATGAAATCAGGAACTTAAGAATTTCTTTGCATTTGAGTGAAATGTAGACAGGCAAGTTTGGTTAGTCCTAATTGTAACAGCCAGCCTGGCTATCCTAAATTCCCAATAAAATAAAAGTAGCTCCCTCCACTCTCAAAACTTAATACATAATTTTAAAGAACCTACTCTGCTCTCCAGATTGTGTAAGGGAAACCAATTATGATCATCCTTTGACTTTTCCTGAAATGAATTTCAAAGTTCTAACACCTTCCTTTTTTCTTCTAGAACTATAGCAATGATACAGATTTCGTTAGTGCTTGGATTATTTTGAGAAAAGGGATTTTGTTTTCATAGAGCTTTGTCTTGTAAGGTTTTAATCATTCAGTGCCACATTGGGTAAGATTTGCTCCATCTGCATCAGTTGTTTTGTTTCTGGAGGGTAAAAGTATGAGAGAAACATTGTTAAAAGTTTCTGAAGTCAAGTGACTGCAGGTAGAGGTTATGTGCTATTGCTGTAGACTTCTTTTCTTTTACTGATTTAAACAATTCTTCGATGGCCTTATGCAGTAAGAATGAAACTA
>PVIC010001583.1:27595-89159 GCA_004025085.1 Thryonomys swinderianus
TTTTTTTTTTTTTTTTTTTTTTTTTTTTTTTTTTTTTTTTTTTTTTTTTTTTTTTTTTTTTTTTTTTTTTTTTTTTTTTTTTTTTTTTTTTTTTTTTTTTTTTTTTTTTTTTTTTTTTTTTTTTTTTTGAGACAGGGTCTCACTTTGTAGTTCAGGCTGGCCCTGAGCTCACTATGTAGCCCAGGCAAGCCTCGAACTCCGCAATCCTCCTGCCCCGACCTCCTGAGTGCTGGGATGACAGGCATGAGCCACCACACCTTGTATTGTGGTGTGTGGTACTGATTGCTGGTGAACCTGATCACCACACCCAGTATTGTTGTGCGTGGTTACCGGGGATTGAACCAGGGACCTTGCGCCTGCTAGGCAGATGCCAGAAACACTGAGCTTTATACTCATGTCCCCCTTTTTTTTTTTTTTTTTTGTCTTTCTAGCAAGTAGGATGAATTTCTTTTTTTTTTTTAGATAATCAAAACCTGTTTGTTAAAGGAGTACAGTCAGAAAGATTGAGGTTGAGGCCTACACAGGACTGGAGTACCTAAGAATGGCCTACTGTGTGCTCTTGCCCTGAAGACTGAGAGGATAAAGTTGTAGGAGAGAAAGATGGGCAGGTGTGCCATGTGATAGAGAAAAAAGAGCTTTGTTTTCACCAGAGTGGTGGGAGCAGAGGAGCTGTCGCTTCTTGGGGAACTGACCCTTCAGCTTGGGAAACAGATGTGGGTGTCTGCAGTGGGGGAGGTGCGATCATGGAGAACACAGGGATGGGGACTTGGTGGCGGATGTGGGGAACCTGTGCTCAAGGTTATGCTCTAAGATAGTGTGGGTGCTTCTTGACTGACGATGTGACTACACCCAGATAAACCCATGGGGGGCTGGAACTTCCACAGGCTGCATTTAACACACCTGACCTGCTGCACATTGTATCTTAGCAACACAGTGCCCTGTAGCGTTGGGGGTCTCCCCGGGCCATCCTGTGGCCAGCTGGCAGCTGTGGCTTGCTGCCAGTGTCCCGAGTCACAGGGGAGGACTGTACCTTCTGTCACCGGTCTTGGAAAAGATCAAGACTTGAAGGAGAGTTTGTTCAGGATGCCTACGGCTCTTATACTGTTGTCCAGTTGAAAAATCGTAAGTCAGGGACCACCTGTAACGTGGCAGGTGGTGAGTGGTGAGCAGTGGTGGTGGATCTGTGGCACACCTGCTGCAGCGGGCTCCTGGTATCATTGAAAGCCCTAAAAGGTTTGCCATCACTGTCCTGCGGGAGATAATGGAAGTGAAAGCCTGGAATGACGTGGAAACTAAAATGACACAGTCACAACAACGGGAAACCGGTTTATGTGGTCTCGTTATTGCTTGGCTTGTAAAGCACCGAGTAGAAATGTAGAACATTTATTATTTTTTTTTTCCAGTACAAAACCAATTGTAAGAATTAACTGAAAGTACTCGAGGTCCTTCTCGGATGTCGAGTGTGGTGTCTGTATTCTGGTTGAGACTCAGAGGCCAGAGAGGCTGTAGAATCACCTCTCAGTTTTGAGGATAATAGGCTAAGATTTGGTTTGGATTACAGCAGGCAGGGGTACTTAACATAATTGGTCATTTTATCAATTCATAGTATTTATTTTAAATGCCATTTAGGCTGCGAGAGACAATTTTAGTATTCTAGCAGTTTCAGCAGACTGGAGAGCCCTTCAGTTCTTGTACAATAGAAACCAAGCCAAGCCTCACAAGGGAACAAACCTATTGTTTAGGGGGGGCCTGGGGCAGGTCCAAACAGAAATGCGGCTTATTCTGAGCCTTGCAGGAGTGGCCAGCTGACAGGTGTCCCCAGTGTCTGTCTCTGTGTTGTGATCTCTGCGTTTGAAATACTTTTAAAAAATTTTTAGCTTAATAATGTCCATTATTTATTTATTTATTTTTTATGAAAAAGGTAATAGTTTTCATGGCTTCCACTTTTTCACCTCTTCCTCCTTTTCTTTCCCTGTTTAATGCTTATCAGCCTTAAAATTAGGTTTCTTTATTTAAACATCACCTCCACATGCATATTTTAATGAACCTGTCACTTGTAATTAAAGGTATTCTTTTATTTTTTTATTTTTATTTTTTATTTATTTTTATTTTTTTATCTTTTATTTATTTATTGATTTATTTTTGCTTTTTAGAGACAGGGTCTCGCTTTGAAGTTTGTTTTTTTTTTTATTTTTGAGACAGAGTCTCACTTTGTAGTTCAGGCTGGCCCTGGACTCAGTGTGTAGCTCAGGCAAGCCTCGAACTCCAATCCTCCTGCCTCTGCCTCCTGAGTGCTGGGACTACAGGTTTGAGCCACCACACCCATCACTGTGGTACGTGGTACTGATTGCTGATGGGCCTGAGTCACCACGCCCAGCATTGTTGTATGTGGTTACTTGGGATTGAACTCAGGACCTTGTGCTTGCTAGGCAGGCACCGGAACCATTGAGCTAAATCTCCGGTCCTTAAAGGTATACTTCACCCCCAATCTGACCTCTGATCTGGTCCCCAGTGGTTTCATTCCAGAAGGGCTATGGCACCCTTACCCTTGTTAGTGTCAGGCCACCTACTGGAAGCGTCCGAGCTGCTGCAGCTCTCAGCTGCCACTTCTCCAAAGCCTTCCAGGATCGGGAGCTCCCCGAAGTTCTGTTCAGAGAGAAGTTGCTGTCTTTGTAACCTGTACCACAGGTGACCATCCGGGCTCTCTTTCGTCTCTACTTTTGCATCCTTGGGCCCCCCCCCACCGACACCTCCACCCCAGCTGCAAGCACTTCTTGTTCTCCATCTGTGTGTGTCGGAGATGGGGGGCGTGGAGGCAGCCGGGCCCGGTTCCCGTCGCGTCACACTCTCAGGCCCATGGGTGGTCAGCCCAGAGGTCCTAGCCCTTCTCACAAACCTTCTCTGAGAAGCCAGACGCTGTCAGCAGTGACAAGTGCTGCTCTTACAGTCCCTAAGTGAACACACAGCCTCCTGTCTGCCCTTCCCCCCACTTTCCTTTTCGCCATCATTCCAATGTGGGGCTACGGTTATTATCAAATCTACTTCCCTCAGAAGCAGTAGTAGAATTAAAATAAACTCTATCACATGCATAACAGATTTTTATTTCCATTCACTGCTGACAACCCACCAGATAAGCTAATGAAATGGAAAGAAATCCTTAAAGGCATTTTCAGTGCACAGAGCAGGATTTGGCTGCCACAAGCCCCAGAAGCAAATAGAGGAAAAGGAGACCAGCTCTCTTGCTGTCAGATGCATGTTGTGCTACATACATGTGTGCGAATGCACACGCCTCTGGTAAAATGTGCTTGAAGTCAACTGGATTATTAGATGACTGGCCGTGAGGAATCCTATTATTCCCTCCGTTCCAGGTTGACTTCACGTATGGAGTTTTATGGAAGCAATATCAGGTGGTACTTTCCCCACCTCTGTACTGTCCACAAACCTCAGCCGCCTCCATAAGCCAGCCGCACTATGTATTGTTACTACTCCTGCTGGTTGTATTTCATTCCCTGAAAGGCTCAAGAGCAAGTACTCAGTGTATCAGGAATGAGTTGAATCGGAAGGAGCGTTGGGTTATGAGTCAGAGGCCTGTGGGTACTGGTTCTAGCCCTGCCACTTAGTCAATTTGGTGCTCTTAGATGAACCACATGGCTTAACCCTATGGCTTCATTAAAAATAGGTTAAAATAGGGCCGGAGATTTCGCTCAGTGGTTCCAGCGCCTGCCTCGCAAGTGCAAGGCCCTGAGTTTGATCCCCGGTAACCACATAGAATGCTGGGCGTGGTGACTCACGCCCACCAGCATTCAATACCACATACCACAGTGCCAGGCATGGTGGCTCACGCCTGTCATCCCAGCACTCAGGAGGCAGAGGCAGGAGGATTGCTGAGCTCGAGGCTTGCCTGGGCTACGTAGTGAGCTCAGGGCCAGCCTGAACTACCAAGCAAGACCCTGTCTCAAAAAAAAAGAAAAAATGGTTAAAATAGATTTTGAGACTTACTGGTCAACACCACATTGGGGAACCATGCTTCCAACACACGAACCTTCAGGGGACAAACCGTTTCATAAAACCATAGCAGTCTCTCCATAGGAATAATAGCACTGTCTCCTGAGGCTCTTGGGAGGATTCAGTGCATTCATTTTAGTGAATCCTGTAGAAAAGTTCACAGTCAGGGTTCACTGCTATAATACTATGAGACTTGGGGAAATAGGGCTAAAATGTCTAGATGTGTTCCCTTGTCTCTGTGCTGCCTGATAAAACCTCTGTTGTCTATTTACAGGAGTAGTTCAGTAGGGGCGAAGGGCTGGGAGTGCCCGGTTTAGACTGTGGACACAAATCTGAGACTGTTCATATCTCGATCTCAGAATCCATAGATAAAGCCGGTGCTCAGAGAGTCACGCAGACACAGGGCTTGGTGCCAGACAACCCAGGCTTGGCACCTGCTCCTTGACGGTGGGCCACAGTTAGGATTGTTTGTAAACTGGGGCTCCAGGCTATGTTTCCCAGAACTTTTGTGGTGATCAAAGGGGAACCGAATAAGTAGAAGCGTTCAGCACAGTGGCTGGCATTTCTGGGATGCTTCTGAAATGCTGTTGTTTAGCTTTTGACTGTTGCAGGCCTAAGGTGTCTTTCTGATTGTTATTCCTGGTAGGTATATTGAAGGTGAAAAGCTCTAAAACTCTTCAAAGGTGCATTCCCCCAAACCTCTCTCTTCTGCGCCATTCCCACCTCTGCTCAGCATTTCCTGTCCCCAGAAAGCAGCAGGTCACTGCTGGACTCGCACATCTGGCCACGGCCTCTGCTCTTGCGTGCAGGATCTTATATTTTGCTCTGACTCTGCCCAAGTCCTCCCTTCCCTAGTTGTCTGGAGCCATAGCCCCTGGCTTTTCGGCTTCTTTCATCTGCTACACAAGCTGAGTCTTTTGTGCGTTCTGCGAAGGAGGGCAGCCACCTAATGCATAAATCTCCTGGTTCTTGTCCCCAGGCATACCCATCTGAAGAAATAAGCATGGATAGGAAAGGGGGAGAAGATGCCGTACACCGCCTCTTCTCCCCAAGTCCTAATTGCCTTCTGTCCTCTTTTGACCCAGGAAGGCCCACTGATTTTAAGGAGGGGCCCACTTTTCCTGGCATCCTTTGCTTTATTGTTCTGCAGTGGATGGTTTTATGTAACTGCAGTAGTAAGGCAGCTAGCTGTTTGCTTACACTCAGAGGTGAAGTTAAAGAGATGTTTTCAGCAATTGTATTTGCTCAGGCTTTCTGTGCTCTCATGTCTGCTTAAAAAACATGTAAAGGAATACGGTTTTCAAACCTTTGGTTCATTCTGATGAGGACCCCAATTTGGCCAGTCTCCAGTGGGACCCCTGCACCCCTTCCTCAGTGGCCCCAGCCTGGCATGGAAGCTGAGGAGCAGTCAGAGAGTCTGTGCTTTAGCGTCAGCTGTTTCTTCTGCCCTTGTGTCCAGTAACTGCCTTCATGTACATCCTGTGTTGCCCTCTAAGAAAATGCAGCCCCCTGGAAAGAGCAGTGGAGGCAGAAGGAGCCGCCAGCCCGATGAGGACAGTGCGAAGTGGGTACCGTCACCCGAGAGGCTCCTCCAGCCGGACACACCAGCTCTTGTCTGGCTCCATCTGATGGTTCGGAGTAGGGGTCGCAGCGGAGGTGGGGCACGGCAGAGGGAGCTCGCAAGATGAGGAAGTTTTACAAGTTGCTGATCCACGAAGGGTCTTTGACACTAGGGACAGAGGGGTGATTCTTCAGAGGGGCAGAGTCTGGGAAAGGGGAAGCGTCTTGGAGAGAAAGCCTGGCCCGAATGGAGAGCTTGACTGTCAGGGCCTGGTCACTGGTGACAGGGATGGTGGTGACGCTGTGAAGCAGCAGCAGGAAAAAGTGAGGAAAATCACCCACCTGAAAGAAAGGAGTTTCAGGAGAGGGAAGGGCCGGAAGCCTCTCCCGAGAGGACGCGGACTGGATTAAGCAGAAAGTGTCAGGAAGCTGTATAAGTATAGTCTGTGTCAGGCTTAGTTAAATTTGTTTTATTTTTTTTCCTGTCCCAACATACCTATTGTATCTATCAGAATAATACAACTTTTTTATAGGAAATGGTAATATAAAAATGAAACAAAAATTGGTCACAATTTCATCATGTAGATATAATACTTACCGGAGTTTTTGTTCTTTGTTTGGTTTTAGAATTCAGGTAGCAAAAGTAGCCATTGGGCAGTGTGCACTTTGGTAGCTTTTAAGTCAATGTTGTACAACCATCATTTTTAGGTACTTCCAGAGAGCTCTGTCATCTTAAGGGGGACCCTGCCAGCATGTCCCCCTCGCCGCCAGAGTTACCCACCCTGTGTGTCTCCGGATTTACCTCTCCTGGACATTCCCGCCAGACAGAATCACATTGTCTCAGTCCTGCAGTAGCTGTCCTGCTTGAGGCCACAGAGCCAAGGTTAGAAACCTGTGCTCACATCATTGTGTAGTTTAACATAAATATTTCTAAACATTGTTTCCACTTCAGATGCACATTCAGATATTCTTTGGTGTTTTGTGAAACAGGACTGGGGGAGAACCATTATAATGTTTAAAAGCAAATTAAAATGGCAATACAGAGAGATGGAAATGAATATATATGTTCTTGTTTTTCACTGAAGTAATTAAGGTGTTTTTTTTCTCTTCTTAGCCCCATACAGCACTGTTTTACCCGGTTTATTTTTTTTTTAAGACTAGATAAAGGAGGAGGGAAACCATAAAATTAGCCCTTGAACAATTAAGACTATAGGAGGAGCCACCTTCTCCTTAACAGAGTGAGTGTTTTATTTTAGTCTATGTGAATTTTTTTTGGTAGCTATGGATAACTGCATACCAAGTATAGTTCATCAATAGGACTATTTACTTACAGTTGAATTTTTGAGCACTTAAAATGTTTCTCTATTATATCTATTATAATATCTATTGCATCCGATTATAAAACAAAGATTAACATCCTTGGACCATATTGAACAGGAGAGCTCGGTCTTCAAGCACCACTGGAAAAGTCTTTCCCCCTTGAAGTTCCGCATCCTCGTGCTCAGGTCTGGAGATACTTTTATAAAGTCACCAAGAGAGTTAATGGTGAAAAAGAACGTTTTGGAATCCATTCTGAGCAAAATGCTTGTCTTTGTGTTAGCGGTGAACTTGCAAGCAACCACCTGTGAGCTGCGAGAGGTCAGGCTGTTCTCTTTGGTTCCCTGGATGACCGGAAGTGTGGCTTGCGAATCCGGGTCCTTCCTGTGGCCGTGTGTACCTGGGAACCTGACGCCCATTGAGCCTCTGGGGTAAAAGTCTTCCCTGCCCCCCTCCCTGCCTCTTTCCCTGTTGATTCCGTCCACATGTCGCCCCCGTGGGCCTTTGTGAGTGTCGTCCTCACACAGGCAGAGCATAAATGGCCTCAGCTTGCAAAGGCGGGATGCTCCGTCCCGTCCCCGTCTTGCCGCCCCGTTGCTGTCCGACTCGGGAGCGTTCTGTAAGCTTCTCGGAGCTGCTGTACATTGCAGGTGATCAGTGCAGTGCCCTGCGCTTCGTGGGTGCTCCCCGAGAGCAGATGCCATCGCCCCGACCTCCCTCCAGAGGAGGTAGTGAGACGGGACAGAATATGAGCCGTGGAGTGGGCCAAGGTCCAACCTCTGCCCTCACCAGCTGCGTGACCTTGAGCAGCTGAGCTGAGTGCTCTGAGCTATCCCTTTGTTGTCACATAGAAGTAGTCACATCATGGAACATTTAAGATTTTTTGTTGTTGTTGTTCCAGGGATCGAACTTGGGACCTTGCACTTGGGAGGCAGGTGCCAGAACCACTGAACTAAATCCCCAGCCCACGTTTAAAAATTAAAAGATATCATCTATAGGGCTGAGGATTTGGCTCAAGTGTTACCATGCCTACCTTGGAAGCATAAGGACCTGAGTTTGATCCCCAGTACCCAAAAACATTTATGTATATAAACTTGCACAAAGCTCCATGATCATTGGGTATTCAATAAATTGAGCTAATTATGTTTCTGTTAACATCTGTGCAGTGTCCTGTAATTTCCTAAGCTATTCAGTACCTCCGTCCCTGAACAGCAACAATAAAAAAACAACGATCATGTTGTTATAAAAGTTCTTTCCCAGTTGAACTGAAGATATGCCTTTAGGAATACTTAGGACCATTTAGTCTCTGCAGCTCCTGGTGTCTTCAGGCAAAGATACACACGATGCTCACAGAAAGAGTAGGACTCGAGTCTGTACCAGCTGTTCTGCTTGACACTTTGGAGGGACTGAGATCCTGCAGAAATGTGGCAGAGAAAGAAGCTTCCTCGAGGAGGGGCTGGAATCACTTATGATCTGTACATCTGTCGCATTTGCTTATTCACCTTGATTGTGTCAGAATATGAACTAGACTGAGACGTTTGCAGAAATCAGTTTCAGAGCTCAGATGGGGGTGGAGAGAAGGAGAGCCAGCCAGCCAGCCAGGCTCACAGTGATAAAGAACCTCAGAATATCGTGAATGGGTCACGTAGAACTTGTCTGCCCCCCCCCCCCAGCACATGTTGCTTGGAGCACATCCGTGACAGTCTGATTCAGCTGATTGGATGCAAATTGCAGAGAGAAGTTTGAAGCATAGGTCTTTGCCTTGGCGAAATCTGCTAGGAAAGGTTTCCTACCCCAGCATCTTGCAGTGGATTCATTTCTCACATTTTACAATGTCCTGATAAGACACAGGAAGCCTGGAACATGTGTAAGAACCAAGCTGGTATTGTATATTTGTGTCTTGTATTTCTCAGACATTTGAGAGACTTCAGCCTCACTGGCTTATCATGAATTGGGAATGAAATAGTTATGAATAAGGTTTTCACTGTTAAACTTTTTCCAGCCTGATAGAGCAGAGCGGAGCCCATCATAGGGGTCTCTGATAGGGTGATTCTGGGGTGAAACATACAAGTGGTCATGTCTGGGCATTTTTTTCCTCTTGGACCCACTGCTTGTCATGCTTCCTCCATTTCCAACGTAAATTCCAAGTAGGAAGTACCAATCTCTGCGAACTCTCAGATGTGGGCTCAGGAGCCCAAAAGGATGTGCTGGCATCACAGTCCCATCACGTAGCATCTACCAGTGCAAAAGAAATCACACAAAGAAACAGATGAGGGCCACCCTTCTGGTTAAACGAGATGACTCCCCTTTTTACATGAAAGTAGATTTGTCTTGCATATAACGAAGAGTCTTGACTAATCATCTCTAGATTAACAGCAATTGAAAAACTTAATTATCATATCTTTCTATCTGTCTGTCTGTCTGTCTGTCTGCAATTACTCCTGTGTGTCCTTGAAAGTATACCCTCTTTTGTTGTCCTAGAGGCCTCCTCGGTAGTTTGGCTGTCACTTGGAAGAATACAAAATGAGTCTGGAGAGTTTTCTGGTGATAGGACTTGCTGTAAGCAAATAAAGCAAGGCCATGGTAATAATAATACCTAACATTCGTACCTTCATTAAAGCACACAGCACTGGCTTGCACATTATTTCATGACATGATGGTAATGTCTCATTCTTAGGGATGAAGAGGCAGAAACTCAAAAGTAAATATCTGTCCAAGTCAAGCAGTGTGTGTATGTGTGTGTGTGTGTGTGTGTGTGTGTGTGAGAGAGAGAGAGAGAGAGAGAGAGAGAGAGAGAGAGTGAGATCACCTAGCTATAGCTATGTGCAGGTACAACATATAGGTGTGAGTGCGTGTTCATGGTATCTTTTATGAGGCCTGCCACAAGTTCACATCTGTAGCATGAAAGCTATTTTAGGCCATGCTCATTTTCTCCAAGTTCTTTGACATATACCCAACGTATGCCGCTGTAGTTAAATGGGTTATGTAGAGAAAGACTCTGTCTATCCCTCAGAGCCTCAAACCTGCCACCCCTGTGCATCGTCTGATAGATTTTGAGGTGGAGCACGTTTTCGCATTTAGCATCTTTTTTCTTCCCCTCACTTTTTTTGATTCATTGCAAACAATTTTGAGTCTCATTAGAGGTGTCTTAATTTTAAAAATTAAGTTGGGAGCTAGCAAGTGAGATTGAAGCGGCAATATCTGGTGCTGAGCTGGATTTTCATTAGTCAATTACTCTTCAAATTATACTGATTTCAGATGTGATTATTATTATTTTTCCTGAGTAGATTGGATAATGAGAGAAATGCAGAGGCACCCAAGACTAAAGGTTATCCGAGGCCCCAGCCCTTTTCTCCTCTGCCCCACTTCTGTCCCTGGTTCCCCGCCTTCAGCACCTCACCTCCACCTGCTGTCCCTCTAACTGATGAGCCACTGTCCCCTCACTGTGACCACCCCGCCGCTCAGTCCCAGTATCACCTCTGCCCCTGGAGTGATCCTGCCCAGCCTGCTCTCTCACCACAGCCTGGAACACTTGCCCATGTTTGTGGGCGTCACCCTCCGCGACCAGCCTGATTAGGTCAGACTTACATCGCCCCACCCAGCCCAGCCCCCACTGACCTTCTCTTTGCAGATCAGACCCACTCACCACTGCGCCTGTCAGCCTGGACCACAGCACTTCACTGCCATCCTCTTACCTTCTCCCCTGTAAGGCCTAAGGCCAGCTGCTGAGAAGGAGTCAGCGCTGTTTCCCACCCCCACCCTAGTGTACGTTGCTTCTTCGTTTTCACAGACTTGTGCACCACACACTACTGCACTGTCTGTGCACAGGTTCGTGGTCGGTGGCGTGGGCCACCTTACTTTGTGCGTGTTTGTTAGTTTGGTACCGGGGATCGAACCCGGGACCTCGGACTTACAAGGCAGGTGCTGGAACCACTGAGCTCAATCCCTGATCCTAACACATTCCTTTGTGAGTGTAGCTAAATGTGTGTTTTTGCCATGGTGGTAAAGATGACGCTACCTTGTTTTGTTTGTCTGTCTGTTTCTGTCTTTGTTTTGGGGACTGAACTTAGGTTGTAATTGAGACCTGTGTTCTTGACTGCGTCAAGCGGTTCGGGAGGGTACACTGAGGAGCTGCCACAGCGGCAGCCATCCCTGTTTCTCCTGGAATCCGAGACCTTCCACCAGGGCGAGAAGCACTGAGGGAATTCGTGCCTTCACTTCTCTGTCTGGCGAGGCTGTAATCTCCTTGAGGCTAGAAGTCTTCTCAGCCCTATCCCAAGCATACTGTAGGAAATGGGTGAAAATACGCCACCTGTGTACGTGTAATTCTTCGTTATGGGCTGAACTGTGTTCCTCCGAAGTGTGTGTGTGCGTTGAAGCCCAACGCCGATGAGACTGAAGTTGGAGATAGAGCCATACAAGAGGTAAATGTTTAAATGACAAGAAAAGTGGAGCTCTGATCCAACAGGTGTCCCTTAAAGAAGAGAAAGAGACACCAGAGAGGTGGCATGCAGGGGCGAGACCCCGAGAAGACACAGAAAGGTACAGTGTTTTCACCAACTGAAGTTGACTCTGGGAGTCATCTTTGGCCACAGGGAAGTTCTGAAAAGACCCCACGGTGAGGTGTAGCTGGATCCCACCCAGGACACTGCGGCCCAGGGACTCTGTTCAGCAGTCCCATTCTACTACGGCAAGGCAATATTGTCATTATCTGAGCTTCTGGGCCCCTGGGAAATTATTTTAACTTGATCAACAGTGACCTTGGCAGTCCCCTACACCCATAAATAATAGCAATTACCATGAAAAAAGCTAGAAAAATCTCCAACAGGAAGATCTGCATCCTGGCCTTAGACCTTCTCCTCACCAGCGGTATGTACTTGGATATGTTACCCGACCTTTTTGTGTCCTGCACTTTGTCTTAATTATTTTTTAAAACATCTGTATTCCTGTAATACAGTTTTCTTTCTCCTTTTGGGAAGAGCCCACCAACCCCCTCCATCGGTCCAGGCTGATGTCTCCACCTTCCGGTTGAACCAGTCTGGCGTTTCCATTTCCACTGTGAGGGTTCAGGGTGGGCAGGTCAGCCTCGTCTAGTGAGGGTGACTCTCGGGCCTTCTCCTGCGAGCAGGGCTAAGTGCTAGATTCGAGGCTGGCGTCAGTGCCCGCGGGGCTGCCGCCAGAGGGATGTGTGGGCAAGCCGCTGTCCACCAGAGACAGCTGAGTCAAGGACAGACAGCAAATAAGACATGTGTCACTTGAAAGGCATCACTGCCCCTGGTTTTCTAGTCACGGAAGACAAGGTCCTTTGATGTACAGATTCCTAAAAAAGATCTCTTGAAGCCAGGCATTGTGGACCCTGGCTGTAATCCCAGCTTCTGGGAGGCTGAGGTGGGAGGATCACAGGTTGGAGCCTTGAGCAACTTAGCAAGACCTTGTCTCCAAAAAAATAATAATAATAATAATAATAAAACAAAAAGCTAGGGATGTAGCTCAAGGTGAAGGCTCTAAGTTCCATCCCCTGTACTGCCAGGAAGAAAAAGATCTCTTGAGATGGGAAGATTCACATCCAGTAGAGCCATGAACACCTGAGCTGTCCTCCGTACGGAATCTTCATGGTACAGTTTCTTTGTGTTTTGGGGAGAAGTGCACTTGCTAGGGATTGACCCCCAGGAGCCCACACATGCCAAGCCCGGACTCTTGCCCTCAGCTAACCCTCTGGCCCCACAGTTCAGTTTTAAAATGAGATCATGAATACAAAGGCTGTGACAGGTGTTCTGCACACAAGGAATCAGGCTAAGAGGCTCTGGACTTCCTGGAGAAGAGGTGTGTGTCCTGCGCGCTTTGTCACCTTTTAAACAGGGAGCAATTGGAAGCTGTTGCTCTCCTCATCCGAGAGTGATTGTAGCTGTGATACAAAAGCAGACAGAGGAGCCTTTTGCGAATTTTGATCTAAAGTAATTGGAAAATACCTACGAGTATATATTATGCGGGAGGAAGCAGATTCTGTTGGCCTGGAGTGAGAGCCAGCAGCCTCAGGGTTTGGGATGACATTGCACAGAGTGGGCAGACGGGAGAGTCTCTTGGGGACTCCTTCCCTTGAGAGCCCCTTCAGACTCTCCTACTTGTTTTGAGTCCAGTTCTCGTATGATCGCATGGCATTGGCCCATCCAGGCTCGGTGGTTCAGGATATCCTTAGGGTGCAAGGTGACTAGAGAGCTAGAAGACAGGGGTTCTGGGGGTGCCAGCAGCCCTCTGAGTTCATTGGGGCGCTGGTCATATGCACAACTAGTTTAGGAAAATGTATTGAACCATACATTTGAACTTTGTGGGATATTTATGACTTTGCCAAAATGTTTCAAAAAATGAGTGGACAATAGCAACTTCACACCCATTTGATTTCAGATTTCTATTATGTATGCATGGTGAACCTCAGAATTCTTACATGATTAAAAAACAGGATCAGCATAGATTTTGCCAAATCGATGTAGTAATTTAGAGCTGGGTGGAACACAGAGTAACAAGAATTTGTCTGACAATTCAAGCGTGTTTTGTAAAGGCCCTCTGAACCTGCTAGTTATTGATAGTGTTAATACAATATTTAGATTCCATCTTGAACAGGCCAGCTGACAAAGATTATGAAAAGGTCAATTTCTCCCTAGAGTAAGTTGAAAAAAAATTCCATAGCCAGAGAGTCAGGTTCACAAATGTAGGTTAATATGAATTTATGTGAGTAGACGTGAAATTAGAGGGAAAATAAATTAAAGCCCATTAGCAAAAACTTAGAGGTCTTTGCCTAAGTACATTGGTGAATGATATGAACTTTAAAATTTTATGTAGACAGTGTTTTCTCATTCTGTCACAGCCTTTTGGTAGAGAACTGCTTTGGCAAAGTAATTGATTTAGAAATTATTTAAAGACTTAAAATTTCCTACAAGCATTTTGGTAGTGAAGAAAACGAACCTTTGAGATTTTAAAAAGCAAATTGGCCGATTTGATGGAGATTTTGCATGCCCAGTGGTATACCAGAAACTAAGATCTTTTTCAACGGAAGGCACATGTAACTGTAGTCCGACCTTGGCAGTTGGCTGGAGAGAGAGTATCCTTCCTCTTCAGTATGTGTCAGAATGATTAAGACGTGCGGTGGGGCCTGTCAGACCAGCCAGCCGTTTGTTATCTCCATACATCAGCCCTTTGTAAATACTGTCTAAGTGGGTAATGCTGCCTCTTACGTTTTCAAAGCACTTAAGAACATACTGGCACCTTTTTTTATTGGTAAAAATTGAGCGACTATATACTAAAAATTGGAAATTTAAGTTGTTCCAAAAATCTGAAGCTTTTCAAGCACCAACATGATGCCTCAAGTGAAAATTTTTACACTGGACCTTGTGAGATAGGGACACACTGAAAATGTTGTATAAAATTACCCTCAGGCTGTGTGTGTAAAACATAAATGAATTTCATGTTTAGGCTTGGATGCTGTGCCCAAGATATATCTGTGTATGTGCAAGTATTTCTTTGAAATCTCAGATCAGAAACACTTCTGGTGCCAAGCATTTGGGATAAGTGATACTCAGACATGGATTTTATTTGACATTGTCCCTCGGTTAGACACATTCTAATGCTTTCATATTTCAGGGCTCCATTTCTTTTGTTTTCTCAAGAGTTCAGACAGTATCGCAGTATGCTTACGAGTAAGTACTCACGTTTTGATTTTGCTGAGTTTAACTCTGAAGTTTTTCCTGCCTATCCTGTCCTCCCTGTTCTGAATTGACCCTCATGTCTAATAAAAGGCCCTTGCTTACCACTTGCCCTGGAACAGTGTAATTTATGAGACTAACATGCTACCCACTGTGCTAAGGAGGCAGACTGGAACAGTGTAATTGGAATAGCACTTTACCATACCCAGGACCATGATTTTGGTGATGGCAGCACAATGCTGCTCCTGGTTAGTATGTGTTGTGTTTGTTCATTAACTAGAGGCCTAGAACTGCAGGGCGGGCGGTTTTGTGATACCTAGCTGGGCACACCTTTTGAACAGACAAGCAAACAGGGCCCAGTCAGGCAAAAGGTAACCTGCCCCAGGCCAGTCCAACCTTCTTTCCCTGCTTGCTCCCCCCCTACCCCATCAGAGCCACCTTCCCTGCTGCTCTTGGTATATTCAGAAAGATGTGTGGGACACAGGGACTCTTTATTGTCATAGGGAGGAGAAACACAACGTTGCTGTGGTTTTAGACCTTGACGGACCACACGTATGCCCAGCAGACCCGTAAGATTCTAATGGAGCTGAAAAGTTCCTGTGGACAGGCGACACTAGGATCTGCATGTTACTCATATTTACGGTGATGCCAGTATCCACAGATCTACTGCACTACAGCCAGATGAAAGTACAGTGTAATACTTGATGTACAGGCCGTAATCCTAGATAATATAGTAAATAACTGTGTTATGGTTTACGAATGTACTGTACTATCTTTTTGATGACTATTATAGAGCATACTCCTATGTATTAATAAGGTTTACTCTAAAACAGTACCAAGTGTGGAGTAGCAGCAGCCATCACATCTTGTGCTTTTATCACATCTCTGGGTAGCATCGAGTGATGACGGTGAGACCTTGCCCTTTATCATCCAGGTATGTGTTAAGGTATTCATGATGTTCATACAGTGACAGATCGCCCAGCACAGTGTTTCTCTGGACATACCCCAACATCAAGTGACACAGGACTGCTGTCTTCTGAGACCACATGTCCCAGCTTTTCCATTCACTAGTAGTATTAAGCCTTTCTAGGGCTCAGTTTTTCTGTCTGTGAAGTGGGTACAGATTCATCAGGCTAGGTGTCAGAGAAGAGTTCTATGGCTCTTCTTCTGTGCCTGTCATGTGAGAGGCCCTCCAGACTTAAAGCCATTTGGTGTATCTAGGTCTCCTCAGGGTCCTTTCAGAATGTCGTAGGACCTGGCTTGTAGCATAAGACATTGTCCCAGGACTTTCATCTGTGTGGTCTAGAGTCTCCCTAAAGTTAACTCTCACTCAAGGGTCAAATTAAAATTTCCTATACACACACACACACACACACACACACACACACACACACAGTACACTTGCATTACACAGGCAAAAGATCTAAAAGGCAATGCTAAAATGTTCATTGTGGTTATCTAAGCTGGTAAATTATGGATAGATTTTCACTCATTTTATACTTGCTGTAATAAGAATGTATTGGTTGTACAAAATAAAATACACAAAAGAACAAAATCAATTAGATTGCTTAGGCTCCACTTTGTATTCATTAGTTGATCGTTAAGGGATAACTTTAGGTCTTAGGATCTGAGCAGTACATGCAGACATATCAAGTGAAGGGGCGTGAAGACCGTGGACTACATCAGGGTTAGAGGAGGAGGCTGTACGTTGTGCTCTCCCTTCAACCTAGTGTGTGTGCCTGATCACTGATCGCTCTTAACTTTTTTTTTTTTTTTTTTGGAGACAGGGTCTCACTTTGTAGTTCAGGCTGGCCCTGAGCTCACTATGTAGCCCAGGCAAGCCTGGAACTCAGCAATACTCCTGCCTCTGCCTCCCAAGTGCTGGGATGACAGGCATGAGCCGCCATGCCTGTCACTGTGGTATGTAGTATTGATGGCTGGTGGGTGTGAGTCTTCACGCCCAGCATTGTATGTGGTTACCAGCGATCGAACTCAGGACCTTGTGCTTGTGAGGCAGGCGCAAGAACCACCGAGCTAAATCTCTGGCCCACTGAGCCATCCTGCGAGGCAGCCTGTGATGTTCCAGACAGGGGCTCCTTGGCTGGTTCTCACCTCCCAAGATGGAAGCCTGAGGAGGTGGCAGGAGAACGTGGCCCCCTGTGTGGGCAGCACATGATACACGTGCTGCTCGCCTCAAGCACCAGCACCTTTCCTTCCAGCCAGCGCTCTGGTCCCACGAGCACAGTGGCTGCATCCTGTAGAGTCCTGACCACGTCCAGGATGGCCCTGTCTCTGCCTGGAGAGCAGGTCCTCATGCAGAGAGCACTGGGATAGCAGGTGGCAGTCACTGTCATTCGTGACTAAGAATGGGTCATCGGGGTAGCATAGGCCCGAAGCATGGAGGAGTTGCACAGTGCACACTGTGTGGAATAGCCGGAACTTCCAAAACCGGTTGCAGTTGGAGTGTCCCTGTTCTGAACATCCCAAGCCTGAAACTCAGACCACTCCAAAATCCGGAACGTTTTCAGCACTGACATGATGCCGTAAGTGGAAAATAGTGCTCCATGAAATTTTATTTGATACACAAAATTAAAAATACCATGTAGCATTACCTTCAGGCTATGTGCGTAAGGTACATGTGGAAAATAAAAGCATTTTGTGTTTAGGCTTGGATCCTGTCCCCAAGGTATTGCATTATGTATATGGGAATATTCTAAAAAATTTTTCCCAAAAAAAATCCCAAATCCAAAACAATTCTAGTCCTAAACATTGGAGAGAAGGGATACTCACCCGGGTATGTTTTAAAGAGCTGGAGTCATGTTCAAGCACTGGAAACGATCCATTTACACCGCCTGCTGCATCAGGCTGCCCGTGCCCAGTGGCACTTGCCTGGGTGGGTTCCCAAGGCCACTTTGCTGGTTTAAACGTCTCTCTGGTTTAAACGTTCAGAAGTTCTGTGTGTGGATTTGCTCGGTAGACTAGAAAGCAGATGCAGAATCAGATGTCAGGATTCCAGAGCTTGAAAGTGTAGAACTGTTTTTATTTTCCTTAAAAGTTTTGATAATCTTCAGACGGACTCAACATGCAGTTCTGAGAGGCCTCCAGATGTTCTGTGGCACCTGGCGCTGGAAGGGAGGCTTCCGCTGGGCTGCTGACCTCAACGCTGAAAGCTTCCTCCGAGCCCTGGTCTCCGCTACCGTGCTCGTTACCATCTGCCTCGGAGCCCTTCTACTGCGAAGAGCTGCATGTCAATGACTGTATTTAATTAATTTGTCTAACGTATCCCACGTGTTCCCCATAGATTTTGCAATCTCTCACAAAAATGCCTTGTAAGTAGAGCTTTCTCATAATACCAGGATGTAATCGTGACAAGGGGGAAATAAAGGCAAGAAACCTAAGATAAAGTTAGGGGACACTATGAATACGTATAATTAATAAGTCCTATGCATTGGCTTCAGAGGTGGTGGGGTTGCTTAGGGATTTGGCTCTCAGCTTCTTGATGGAGACACATAATTATTTCTGTGGTTTAAAGGTTCAGAAGAATAAAACTGCCCTGTTATCCAAGAGACGCAGAGGTTGCTGGTAAAAAGACCTAAAGATATTTTCTCTTTCGATCCTGTGATTGACAGATACATAGCCAGACAGATTGTGATCAGAAGAGACAGACAGACAGAGATCTTAGTGCTGTACCACAGAATATCCTGAGGCGCTGCATAAATTTGAAGCAGTTTTCTGTACCATCCCTCCAAGTGGGACAGTTCACAAGTGACCGCATCGGTGGCCTGGAGACACTGTCCTCTGGAGTCCTAGTGAACAGAGCCACACACTGTGTAGGCGGACAGGTTCGGCGGTGAGACAGATGAGCGGGCGTCCTGTGCTCTGAGACCGTGAGAAATGTGTGTAAACCAGAGAGGCTGCCAGAGCTGGACGCGCTGAGTGGCAGGCGTTACTGGCGCACGGGGTAGATGAGGAAGCGGGAGAGAAAGCAAGCTCGGGCCGCGCATGCCCCACAGGAAGCCAGAAGAGCTGGGCGGCGTTCGGTTCCGTCACGGATCCTTCGTGTCCTTCTTAATCTCTTCGGTGCGGATAGTGTAGGAGACGAGGAAATGTAGGTCAGAAAGGTACAACATGGGTAAGACCTTCAAAGTAAAGCACAGCGGGTATATCTTGAAGTTGAATCACTTTATTGATTATATCTACATCACTTTAAAAAGTTGTGCTATAAAAACCCAGCTTTAGACAGGTGTTTGCAGGGCCTCGGCCGTCCTGGCTATATCACCGTGGCCACTGTTGAGCCGCCTTCCCGCTGTGCTCCAGGCACTGAGCTTGGCAGACACCTGCCCGTGCTCCTGAGTCCCCCAGACCTGTGGGGTACGGGGGGGGGGGGCGTCATCACTGGCGAGCAGCCAATCAGGCGCAGAGGAAGTGAGAGGCACTCAGGCCTGGCCGATTCCAAAGAGAACCTCAAGTCGGCACTGCCTGTGTGGTGAGCCTTTTTCTTCTTTCCTTTTTCTTTCCGTTCTTCTGAAACCTCCAGCAAAGTTGAAATAATGCAGCGCATGGAGTGAGAAGTGGACTGTTGTCCTGGTTGTAAGTAGGTGGGAACCGAGAATCCCCTGGCTCAGCCTCCCTGCACCCTGTCGTCACCCCCGTGGAAGGAGTAGGCCACGGAAATACGCATGTATACGTGTGTCTGTCTGTCTGCTGTCGTCTATCAAAGGAGTTCTCGTTTTTATTCCTTATTTCATTCTTTACTTTCCCAAATTAGAAAAAGTCTCATGAGAAGACTCCACTGCGCTTTGAGGTTAAGATCATTGCGGTTGGGAAAAAATGAACACGCTCCTGTCTTTTCACGGGTGGGTTCCAAAGGAGCGCAGAAGAAGCCCCCAAGAAGGGGGCTCCTGGGCACCCGTGCCCCTTGAGCTGTCAGCGCTGAGGCTGAAATCAGCTGGAGGGCTGGACCACAGCTGGAAACCAGCCAACGCTTTTCAAACCTTTTCTACTGCAGATTCACCTGGAAGGGAAGCCCAGCAAGGATTTTGAGAGATTTTTAACAATCTAGCCTCTTCCAGCAGGATCGGATTATGCACAAATTGGTACTTACAGATGGTAATTAGTTCTGTTCTTAAAAGATTTCTCCAGAGGATAATTTTACTACTTTCTTCAATAGTATGTTACAGCCTAAATTTCTGAAAGGAATTTCTTCCACTCTCTAATTTGAACCTCCCTTCTTATGGTATAAACACAATCTCCTTTATTCTGCCCCTTAGGAAGAGGAAGCCGAGCAACACGACAGCTAAACAGGTCCATGCCCTGCTTCCTCGAAGGGCGGGCAGCGTGGCAGGGACACTGCCCATCTTGCCCCTACGTGGGGGCCTCGACCTCCCGCGGTGCAGTGAGTGGATCTGTGTACGTGTGTCCTTAGGAGTAGCAGCCGAGTTGGTGGCAGGGATCGACGGGCCCACTTCCTCCTGCCTTTGCCCTAGGGATGCCCCTGCACACCCACAAGGTGGGCAGCTACAGAGGGATTCATTTCCTGATCCTGCCATCCAGTGTTCTTCTGCTCAAACATAACTGGTTATGCAGGACTCGAACTCTGGCCGTGGAGTCATCGAGTCTGATTTTCCCTACTGAGCCAACTTGCCGCTCACCCAGGTAATAATGTGTTTTTCAGGATAACTAGGGTTTAAATGAAGAACTCGAGGAATTGCAACGACGTAGCTTTGTACACATTCTGATTTTTTGAAAAGTAGACTTGAAGAGGTCCCACCTGCTCAAACTCCTGTTGGCAGGCTATCAAACCGTGGTCTCCTAGCCAGATTTTCCCTGAATAATGAATGAGCCAGCATCGAGCCAGTCAGAAATAGAAATCAATAAAGCTAAATTCCACCAAGAAGCAGCAGCTGTGTGGCAGACTGATCGAGAACTCGGAGGCTAGCGGATGCCAAACACAATAACACACACCTTTGAATTCTCACCAATTAGGGGCCCCGTAAGGATCACCTGTAGCACCGAAGAGTCCTGAGGGGTCAGCGCTGGAGCTCGACCTCTCTTGATCAGAAAGAGGGGGGCGGGGTGAGCAAACCGCCAGACACTCGGCTTCTCACAGGCTGGTGCAGCAGCCGCGTGCTGTGCAAATCTCCTGGGAACCAGCCGCCAAACATCTTCATAAATCCTATGTTTGCAGCTGTGTGACCAAAATAGATCTACACACAGCCTGTTTGTCCTGGCCTCGCGGAAAGCGATGGGACAGTGAGGTCCTCGAAGATCCCCGTGACTCCTGCCCCGGCCTCTCTCGGTGCCGCGGTGCCCATCAGCCATCTGATCGGGTCCGACCCTCCCTTTTGATCACCAGTGACACCATCGTCCCGATTGATTGATTTTCATTTGTGGGAGATTGAAGCACATTGTGCAGAGAGCCCTTTTTCTGCCAATCGTTCCCTGAAAAGCCTGCTCAATTTCCCCTTTGAAAACGACAGCAGGCATCCTTTACAAGACAGGCCAGTGTGGGGCTGGGTGTCAGGAAGGGCTGGCTGTGTGGCCGGCTACTTCTGCCCGGCTCCGGGCAGCCCACCTGAGCGAGGGCTTTTGTTGGGGCTTCTTTGATGTGCCCCTGGGTGAGGAGCCAGACCCTCCCACCCCTCCCGACTCACGGCAGGCTTGGGAGCTGTCTTAAGAAATTTTTGAGACCCTACTCGAAGGGCGCGGCGGGAGGATTGCTTAGCAGAGTGGTACTCCTACCTTTGATCCCCCAAAGGTGTTTTTCTTAAGGACAATGATGAACTGTAGGTCTGGTGCCCCCTTGAAGGTCACAGTATACTGACCTCTGAGCCCAAACGCCAGGTTTCGCTAGTGCTTTCTTGAGAATCCCATTTAGAGTTTTCTGCAGCAGGCTTTGGGTTTGTCCTTCGCACTGCCCTTTACCGGGCCAACAGCCATGCTGTTTGTGATGTCTACTCGACAGCCAGAGAGGGAATCGGATAGGATCCTCTCCTGAGACCTCCCTGATCCCTGCGTTTAAGGAAATAGGCTTTTATCATCGGACATTTAATTGTTTTACCATTTTCAGAGTCTAGCACTGTACCCGGTGCAGGATGAGCGGCTGCTGGCTGATGAATGTATTCAGCCCCACTCAAGCGGGCTGTGGGGCAGCTTGTGCCTGGTGTAAATGCAGAGCGCCTGGTTTCCTTGTGTTTGACTTGAGCTTGCACAATTGGAGATCCGGGCAACTCACTGAAATGCTGCATTTGTAGACATGTAACCAGAAAGTGGCGACGTGGACTCGTGGCTAGTGATGAAAGCAGTGTTAATGTGTGAATTCCTCCCACGTGATGCTTAAAAAAGTACCTTGTCCTTAGCTCTCTGGGTTCCCTGTAGCGTGCACCGATGCCCAGCTGTAGCCGCCCGTGTGCCAGGAAGCACTGCACAGAGCAGCCCTGGCCTCTGCAGACTCAGCCTCTAAGAGCTTGTATGCGGAACCGGAGACTTGGGTGGGAAATTCAAGTGAGAGAATAGAAATCTCTCAGTCAATACCCAGGTGTCCTTAAAGCTCTCGGCTCTGCTGTGGATCCTGCGAAGTGCTCCGCTGAGGGGGCGGATCTGCAGAGGTCTGCCTCCCACTCTGGCAGCTGGGGTGTGGTCAAGAAAGTGGCCCGGAGGACTCTGGGTCTGTAGGTGAGAGGTCAAGGAGCCGTTCCGGGCCATCTGGGAGGCCTTGCGGAGGAGCTGCGTGCTCAGCAGCACCTCTGTAGGTGATCCCGCCTCCCTGGGTGGGGGAACGAGAGCGATGGCCTCGGGGAGCGGGAGGATGCCTGGCCACACTGTCACACGGGTGGGCGTTGTTGGCTGGACTGAGTGACTTGAAAAGTTGGGATTCTAGTTTAGAGACGTCACCCAGTTCCACACACGTCTCTGCCTACCGGGCTTCTCTTGACAGTTGGGAGAAACGGCAACGTGAGTCTCACCTTGTCCCGGGACAGCAGTTGACCGGACCTGAGACATGACACCCGAGGCCGCCCAGGTCACAGTCGACACGACCTGCTGGAGACCCTGTGCCCACCCCCCTCAGGCGTTGGGGTGTGCGTCCCTGCATAAGGAGCTGGAGAAATGCTCCTGGCATGGGCAGTTTGAGCCGCACTGTCGTGTGGAGGAGGGGACAGTGGGCCTGGCGGTGGTCAGAGTGACGATGTGGCTAGAATGTGTAACACTGCTCACGTGTGCAGTGCTGGTTCTGAGCCCTCTGCTTTCTTTCTTTTTTAAGAAATTGTGTGAGTAAAAAGAAATTGAATATATTTTAGATATACTTAGTTCATAGAGAATTTTACCTGTATGCAGTGTATTTCACCTCTTCTTTTTTTTTCCTATGCCCTTCCCCTCCTTCAACCTCTGCTTTTTTTTTTTTTTTTTGAGACAGGGTCTCACTTTGTAGTTCAGGCTGGCCCTGAGCTCACTATGGAGCCCAGGCAAGCCTCGAACTCAGCAATCCTCCTGTGTCTGCCTCCGGAGTGCTGGGATGACAGGCGTGAGCCACCGCGCCCAGCACTGTGATATGTGGTATTGATTGCTGGTGGGCGTGAGTCACCACGCCCAGCACTGTTTGTGGTTACCCGGATCAAACTCAGGGCCTTGAGCTTGCGAGGCAGGTGCTGGAACCACTGAGCTAAATCTCCGGCCCAACCTCTGCTTTCTTGAACTCACCACAGAACCTTAGGAAGGAAATGCCCTTTATGATCCTGTTCGACACATGAAAGATGCAGAGCTGAAGTTGTACAAGGTCAAGTAACTGCCCAAGGTCATGGGTGTAGTAGGTGACACCGGTGAAGTTTTCACCCCAGCAGCAGCTGCTGCTGGACCAGTGCTCTTGATCTGTGATAAAAACAACAGGGACAGAGCCCAGCCCGGCTGGCTGTGGGGCTGAACGCTGTGTGGAGCAGAGGACTTGACACTCACAGGAGCCACGGGACAGGTACCAAGTACAGATGAGGAAACGAGACCTTGGAAAAGATCAGGATTTGCTCATCAGGTCTGCACCTGGAGCCTAAATAGGAGTGACAGAATCAGGAAGTCTTGGGGAGATGTCAAGAAGGAAGTTGGGGGTCCAAGCCACAATGATGACACGCCGGAAAGAGGAGAAGCCCCCATACAGACATGTCTGTGCATTTCATTTTTCGGAAAAAGCAGAAGTGTGCTTGTCTTCTGTTCCCTCGGCACCATCGCTTGGTGCTCGGCCCAAAAGAATTCACTCCTGCTGGCCAGTCTTTTCAGAAGTGGCCCTGGGAGTAGAGTAAGATCTGTCTTTTTTGTCTGTGCTTGAAACCGAGGCTCCTTCAGTGCAGTCTGTTTCTTGGGAAAGGGCTGTTTGATTTCCCGGGTGGGTAGCACTGAGGCACACAGGAGGAACCCAGCCTGCTTGGGCAGTGAAGATGAGGTGGGTCTCTGCCTTGAACCAGAATAAGAAGGCACTGGCCCTGGGGTGGCCCTCTTCAGAACGTGCTTCGGATTCACTTTTTCATAACCTTGCTGTCCTAGAGCAAGTATCAGAGGCCCTGCTAGAGCCCCTTTCTACAAGGCCTGTGAAGCCTCCTCTGAATAAGGCAGGAGGACACCTCCAAATGGACACTCTGGTTTCCATTCCCGCGGGCTCAGGCCATCTCACATTATGCCCTTGACAAGCACTGACAGCATGGGGCGGTGGCCATTATAGCTAAACTCCGGTGACTGCAGGCCGATGACGGTCAAGTCGTGAGTACATCCTCCTTGGTTTTATCTGCCGGGATCAGCACAGAGACAAAACACAGGCTCCGTGCCGTTGACAAGTCCTTGCACGCTCTCTGATCTTGCTTCCTGTTCCTGTGAAGTGACCACGCTCCCCGGGTGAACCCATCCGTCTCACCGTGGTCTTCAGTCTTTGTACCTTTGAGATGGCACTTACACTGTTGTGTTTCCTGTGCCCTCACTTCAAAGCCCAGGCAAAGGTTGTGCCCTATTTCATACCCTTTCTGGGTTTCTTCATATAACACTATTTTTGCTTACTTTTAGTTATCCCCAAATAGTCATGGAAAACTGAAGGTCAGGAAAAATGTGTCGTTTGCATCTTGACCTTCCAGACATCTTCCCCTACCTCTGGGGTCTGGGCTTGGTTTGTAGTTTAGCAGGTTATTAGCTGAGTATCTTGGTCAAGCGGTGCAGCCTCTTTTTCTTCATTTGTTAAGCAGGCACTGGAACTAGTACTCCGTAAGATTGTTGAGAGGCTTGAAGAAGACAATTGTGTAAATGGCTAGTTGTACAAATCACACATAGTAAAGGGTGTCGTTAATTCAGAACATATTCTGTCATACAACTTTCCCGACCATTTCAACAAAACTTTGCTGCTTGAAATTTTAGCTAGTCTATCTCAAAGCAACTTGATGCCTTTGAATTCCTCAACATTGGATTTATTATAAAACTTGCCATTTCTTTATGGTGTGTTATTTGTGCCATTATGTTCATAAATGCTTTGAGGTCTTGGGCCATATGTAAAAACTTTTTTGTATTTCCCATAGCACATTATTAATGTTCTTTGTGCTTTTTAGACATAGAAATGATTTCATAACTCCAAAGCAACATGTTGCATTACAGTACAAAGAAAACTTAAAAATGAAATATCTAATAAAGGGGTTGGTGGTTGAATAAGGTCTTTTTTTTTTTTTTTTTTTGAGACAGGGTCTCACTTTGTAGTTCAGGCCGGCTCTGAGCTCACTATGTAGCCCAGGCAAGCCACGAACTCAGCAATCCTCCTGTCTCTGCCTCCCGAGTGCTGGGATTACAGGCGTGAGCCACACGCCCAGCATTGTGGTATGCGGTATTGATTGCTGGTGGGCATGGAACCACTGAGCTAACCCTCCGGCCGAGAATAAGGTCTTTATATAGAAGAAAAATAGAATGTCTTAAGTATTTTATTGCCTCTGGTCACACTTTATTACTTGGAGGCCCCTTCCTATATCCCAGTAAACTAGCTAAACTACACCCACTAGTTATCATACATAGGCTGTCCAAGATCGGAAAGGAATTGTTCTTGATGGGTTAACACAATGTTACATTTACAGATACTTACCAGAGCATTTATTTTATATGTGCAGAAGGCTTTGGGAGTGAGTTTTATGTTTCAGTCTTGTATTTTCATAGACACTGGGAAGTTTGGAGGACCAAAGACTGAAAGTCAGCGACCTGGAGGATCCGATGTTGGAAAAGGATCACAGCAGAATAAGAAGTTTCGTGAGTGAGGTCACATAGCTTAGGTTATATTCTGGGCCTGGTGCTTCAAAAGCCATGATGTGACTCTAGGAGGAACCTGGCGCGTGGAGATATGGTGGGAAGAATATCAGAGGCTGGATGGGAGAGTTACGGGGACGTGAAGGCACCAATATTCATCAGCAGGGACGCTTTGTTGAAAAAGAAACAGAGCAGCACTTGGATGTCACCTGTTTTTCTACAGGCATTTCTTAGGGTGATTCTTTTCAGTCAGTGGGATGAAACTTAGAGGAGTTTAGGAATGGGAGAGACATTTTCTTGTGGACTATGCCATTCCCTATTGCCCTGGCACAATGATTTGACCTGTCTGAGTCGAGTTCCTCCTCTGTAAAAGTGGGACCGTTGGTGTAGGAGAGACATCACAGGCCGCTCTCCTTTGTAGCTGACAGGGGTTTTTATGGGTTCTCTTAAAATTGTGCAGAAAATGAAAAACTAATGTAACCATTTTCTTGTATGTTTATTCTCAACTTTTTTAAGAAACAAAGGCAAAACTCATACTCAGTTGAATTAGTCCATGGATTGGCACACCTTTTATGGAAAGGGCCAGGCAGCAAATACTATAGGCTTTGTGGTCACATGGCCTCTGCACTTTGGCCATGCAGGGTGATGTTGGCCACAGATGGTATATTAACAAGTGGGCCTGACACTGTCTGAAAGGTTTTATTTATGGACTATTGACATTTGAATTTCCTATAATATTCGTGTGACACAAGGCATTTTCCTTTTGATTGTTTTCAACAACTCAGAAATGCTCAAACTATGCAAATCCAGGCAGCTTTGGCTGTAGTTTGCTGCCTCTGGAAAATGCCTGTCCCTCTCTGCCGAATTCCTGCTATAATCCTATCCACCACTGTGCCTTTTATGGCCCGGTCTCATCATTGGATTTGTGTCTGTTTCTTCTGAATGAGCAGGGACTTCGAGCCTTTCCTCTAGAGCCAGACTCCCCAGCGTATAATAGGTGCTTGCTGAAAGCTTTCCAAATGAATGGTGTAGTAATTATCCCACATGCGGGATGACTGTGTCTACATGAAAATTTTGGAAATTATCATTTTATTCCTAGAATACAACATCTGTTTGGACAGATCCATCCTGGAAGGTAAGTCGTGGTCTCTCAGCGTCTGTGTTGTTGAATTGCCTCCCAAGCATTTCAGAGGCTGCGGTGATTGTAAATAAATTCTCCTTTCCTGACAGCCACACACTTTCAGAGTCACAGCTCAGCTGTGTGTCTGGGTGTGCCAGGCAGTGATGGCTTTGTCTCATGAAAGAGGAAAGGGCATTAAAAAGGAGGTGGAGAGGAAATGGGTAAGACAGCAACTTGACTGGTGCCCGTGGTCTATAAATACTCTGTGTCTCCACAGGACTTTCTAGAACATTCCTGTCCACTGTTGGCAAGCTTTAGAGAGTGCAGCCTATCTGTAGAGCCCAGACTCTCAAGAGATTTATTTCAACGAGTCCCTGAAATACTTACTTTATCCCTTGTTTGTAATTTTAAGGCAAGAGCTTTCTTTATGATTTCAACTAAGGAATGATGTTTGGTATTCAAGTAGGCTGGTGTTTGTGCTGGTTCCTACCTTCCCGAGAGAGGTGTGAGGTCCTCAGGGAAGATAACTATGCACAGAGTTGTATATGTGGAGGATATAATGCCAGGATGCACAAAAAGGAAATTACAACCATTTACTTGTGTATTATTTTCTCAATTTGAAGCCCTTGAATTCCAGAGCTCTTGAATCAAGAGGTTGAATTCCTGGCATTTTAAAAGATTCCACTTGAATAAGCTGTTTAAACCAGTTGAATAGCTTTTTTAAAAAATTCACCCGTTTCTTGGATCATTTGCTCTTGAGATTTACTTAATTGAAGTTTTTGCCTTTTTATTTTACTTCAAATCAAAATCATTTCTATAGTTAAGGAAATTTTAATTGTGTTCCTGTGGGTAGTGCAGGTTTCAGATTTGAGTCTGTACCCCAACAGGTGAAAACAGGCCATTTTCCATATGCCTCACATATGCCTGGGCTTATCTTTCCCTCCAGAAGAAATGCTTAAGCTCTAACTTTTACCCCTTTGGCATCTTATCTATAAATACAACAGCTGGCATATTTTCAGGGTCTCAGAGTCATAACAACTCAGTCCCTCAGCCGTGGGGGAAGGGGAGGGGGAGGATGTGTTAATAACAAAGCCACAGAGCTGGACATTTATTCCAAAGCATTTGCTTCTGTTGATGGAAAGCAAAATGATATGAAGATGTCAGAGTGCAGAGGGTGGAACTAAAGCGGAAATCATCTCTTGGTCTATTTATAGAATGTATATTTTACTTTAGTCATTGTATTAGGTCCTGAAAAAACAGCTGTGAATAGGTAATGAGGTCTTTGCCCTGGTGGCATCTTATATTGTCGTGAGAAGATAACATATAAATAGAGAAATAAATATGTATTATGGCAGCAGATCTGGCTGAGTTCCATAAAGAAGCATGAAACAAGGTAAAGCTAGACCAGGAATGAGGGTAGGATTTATTAATTAAGTATAGTGACCAAGGAAGGACTTTTTCAAGGGTTGGCGTAGAGACCAAAATGATGAGAAAGATCAGTTGTCCAACCATTGAGAGAACGAGCCTTATGGGCAAAAGACAAAGTGCAAAGGCCCTGTGATTAGAATACATGGCTTGTCCAAAGAGTAGCAAAGTCAGAGGAAAGAACAAGACACAAATAGCTGAGAAGAGGATTTGGAAGCACAAGTCAAATCATTGTAAGTCATGAAAAAGAAAAATGGGTTTTATTTTAATTATGGGAAACTACTCATCCAGTATATTTCTTACAAGTTCATTCTAGAAAGTGGAGAACAATAGTAGTAGAACAGGGGGCATAAAAGTAGGGTCCTGTTACAAGGCTGTTGTCAGAATCTAGATGAGGATGGTTTGGTCATAGATATGTAGTGGAATCTAGAGGATTGGATGGATGGATGGACAGACAGACTAACTGTTGAATGCATGGATGTTTGATAAGAGGGAGAGAGGAAGAAAGGAAATGGAGTCTGGCCCTCTCTTCCACCCCCTCTATTGGGAGAAATGGCCTGGAGGAGAGTTATTACTCACTTAATTTGACTTTCTGAGTCATCCAGGTCTGAGATTTTCCGTCCTGATGTGAGGAAGGAGGCGGGGACCATGACAAGGCTCCCCCTGTGTGTACGGCTCTTCTCCGAGGCTCTCAGAACCCTGAGCACAGGCAGCAGGTTCAGGACCCGAGGCCCAGGCGGACAGGCCTGTGGTCCACTGCTGGAGAAATACCCAGGCCTGAGGGGAATCCCGCCTTGGGAAAGCAGATCTCCTAACTTAAAGGTGTCAGACAACTAAAACCTGAGTGGCACCTCTCAGTTTTAGCCCTCCTCCAGTGTGATGATGACGGGGTGAGAAGTACTGCTGACATTTTGGAAGTGGATGCAAACGGTGGCTTTTCTGGTAGCAGCTCTGAGCTGCGGTTCCTGTACAGTCTGTGCAGTTCAATCCAGTGGTTCTTAGTGGACTCACAGACAAGTGCGGCCATCAGCACAATCAGTTCTAGATGAACTTCATCATGGCGGAACAGGGTAGGGGAGACATCCTCTGCCGCACCCTTCCCCCCACCGAACGACTTCCTGAGTGACATTTGCCAGTCACGCTCTGCTGGAGCGTGTGTTCTGACTGAAGCCTGGCAGCACTGGGGGGTTCCAGGCAGGGGGCAGCGGGAGGCGCCATGGGCCTGGCATGTGTTGCATCAGGGCGACGCCGGTGCGGAGGGTCTTCAAGAGTCTGTTACGGTGTTTACCAAGGAAGCTCCTCATGGAGCATATGCAGAAAAGGCTGCTCTCTTTTGGAGGATGAGGGGAAAACTGAATTTTGAAACTTTCTGTTATGTCTGTGTTCTCTGAAAATTCCTTTCTTCTCATGAGCCAGTTTTCCAAATGATGGGCCTGGGGGATGGAGCAGGCTTCTCCTTTATTTTACTTCATGAGTGGTTTATCACCCTGAGGGTGAGGAGCTATAAATGAAAAACAAAAGTACACTGCAAGAAATACTCAGTTTAAAAAAGGAAACCGAAGAAGCCGAGCTCTTGGTTCTATCTTTCTTTCCCCCTCTGTAAAGGCCAAGAAATTTTGAAATGGGAAATCTATAGTGAAATGCTGTTATGTTGTGTCTCATTTTTCAGACAAAACATTTCTTCCCCTGGAGTATTCTGTGCCCTGAAACACTCTTGCTATTTCAAGTTCAAGGGTGAGCCTGGTCAGCTTGGTAGGTAGATCAGGCAACACGGAACGGTCGCCATCCGTGTCTTCTGCGTGTACTTCCAAAACTCCTCAGCGGGTCCATCACTCTCAACTTCTCCTTCGTCTTTACCCCTGTGTTAGCACTCCAGTGCCGCACAGAAAACATTTAGAAGCCCGGATCACATGATCCTGTCCTGCTGCTGCCTTCAAACTGCTTTGAACTTGAAGTTTCAGTTTGCTCGTCTATAAAATTCATTCAGCAGCTCCTGCTGTCAGGTCCCTAGCACTTCCTGCCATCTGACAATATATATCTGTGTTATTTTCTGTCTTCCCGCTACAACCCTAGAATATGAAATCTAAGGGCAGGGACTTTGTCCTTCGTCTGCTGCTTTGTGCGCCGCATTTAGAAGAGTGTAGCTCTTGGTTAATACGAGTCGAAGGCCGCACATGTGCAAAAAGTCGTTCAGTGCAGCAAGGACCCCTCTAGCTCCAGCATTTCATCACCCGCCTGTAGCCTCTCTCCAGAAACTGCTGTCGTGTTTGTGTACGTGGATGAAGGATAACTGGATCTTCACGTGCCCCGATCTTCTCTTTTTCTGTCTGCCTTCTTTGTGTTCTTAAGAAGAGTACGGGGAATCTTCATTCTTACAGCTATAAAATGACAGGTAAGTGGATTTTCTTCGTAGCCTTCTTTGAAGTAAAATTCTTACACACTTTTATTCTGAATGGCAAATTTCTTCTTGTGTATGTATTTCAGCTTAAATACTAGACATGCCCAGTGCCTGTAGGGAATCAGACAGCAGACTTTTTATTAAAAATTCTTAATAGTTTTGATGCACATACTCTTCACACTTTGCAGGGTTTTTATGACAGTTGTTAGGTGAACTCTGAGCTTATTTGGCCACAGGCAGATTCTTGTATCTCTTTACTTACTGAAGGTACAGTAAAATGGCTTGAAGATGACATCTGTAGGTGTGCTTTAGACAGGAAGAAATATCTGAAGACTCCTGGATTATTTGGGGAATTTGCCTGGAGTTGCATTAGTATTATAAGGTGAAATTTAAAGGCAAGAATCTCTTTTACCAATATAATGCGTTTGTCTCTTTAGAATATTTTGTTTCTTACCAAAATTTGATTTAATTCTGCTTGATTTCTTGGAATCGTCCTGTGTCCGTTCTGTAGAGAAAGAATTTTGGGACACCCGGTGTTAAGATCGTGCCTCTTTTGACCAATTGGCTATGTGTTGGGTCTGTCTGGGGGATTTGTTAGTTTGTCGTATCTCTTTCTTCTGAGCATCCTCCTATTACCATCAGTGCAGAGACTTTCTTGGGGAGCCAGGGCCAAATATAGCTTTTATTGTTTTCATTCTCCTGCGGGATGGCGCTTAGGGGAGCCCTTGCGTGAACAGACGCGTCTCGCAGAGAGCACTCGAGTGGTGCCGTTGGCAGAATGTGCTGCAGACCCGACTGTGTTTAGCATCTCCTCTCAGATTGCCAGGTGCCCATTCACAGCATCCACTCACCTCCATGGGTCGTAGAAAATGGCAAAAATAGGACTGTTGAAGTAATTTTTTGAAGCACTGTTATTGTGGTTGACATTGATCATTTGCTACTTCAGTTGTATTCCATGATGTCAGATTTGCTGTATTTACCCGTCGAAGAAGGAAAATAAACCCTCTCTGGGAATGAAAGGGCAGCCTTATTATGTGTCCAGGAAGTCTTCATACTGCCCCGTCGTTGTAGCCATCTAGGATGTGTTCTCATAAAATAACACAGCAAGCCTGTGCGTAGAGGTCACGGGCGCCAGAGGTATATCTAGGTCAAAAGAACCACTGCTACCCTCTCAGCCCTCCCGAAAGAGGCTATTTATAATACAGCCTGATGTCAGTGCTGCTTACATTGGGAACATCCTGAATGAAGAATTAGCACTTTAAAAAGAGCTTTATAAAAATTTAAAACAAGAGCTTTATAAATTAAACTCAGATCATAAAAATCTGACCTAACCAAATGCGACTGCAGTCCGTTGGAAATGACCCCTCATTTCCTAAGGCTGCCGAGTCACTTCGTCTTGGTCACAAGATGCTTTGACCTAGCTTCTTTTGTATTTAATTAAAATGGTCTGGATAGGAACCTACACGAACACTTCCACCATGAGTCTCAGGCCCTTCCGGGACTGCACCCCACCATCCTGCAGGAACAAGGGTTGTTCTTTATCTCTGAGTCGGCTTCACCTCAGCCTCTTACCATGCCAGGCTCTGGCTTCCTGCTTGGGCCATTCCAGTCTTTTTCTGTCTCCCGTGAGGGATGGAAAAAAAACTCTTGCATAAAGAAAGTATAAATTATACTTCAATAAAGCTGTTAATAATAAAAAAAGCACACTGATTAATGGACTGTGTCACCATTATGTGAATGCTCTCAGGGGTTTTTAAAAATAGCTCTTTTGCTAGAGTGTTTTGGTTTGGGGTGTGCATTGTTGGACTGTTTTGATTATTTTTATGCATAGCATTGATAGGAAAGTGTGGAACTCTCTTTATAATACACGGGGTATTTAGATTGGATACACTTTCTCCTCCTCTGGCACTGATTTCCTGCCTTTAGCCTTTGCCTTTTCCTGGTACTTAAGCATCAAGTTTCAGGCATCTTCCCAGTGTAATTGTTGATTATGTGCTGCATATCCCATGATGATTATGAGAAGATTACTGTATTCAGCTTTTAATCTTGTGAGTGTCAAATATTTTACCTTAATGGTATCTTCATTATTATTATTATTCACAGCTCTCTCCGTTTGAGTAATGCAATCAGGCAAAAATAAAGGTAATGCCACAGATTTGGCATTTTTGTAGTAATTCTTTGTCGCAAAACTGAAAGTGCCCTCTGCAGGCTGCTCCCAGATGCCAGCTGGGATCTACACAGACGGGGCCGGGAATAGCCGAGGCCTCTTGTGGTTGCAAGTAACAGGAAGCAAGTCACCTAGAAAGCCGCGCACAGCTAGAGGCTTCCGGCCGGCAGTAGCGAAGGCCTGTGGGGACCCCGAGCCAAAAGTCATCAGGCCCGGGAAGTGGAAGGCTGCTGAGGGTTAGGGCGTGGGGTTAGGGTTACACTACCCCGCCCTTCTCTGTGTGTACTTTTTGTCATCCCCAATGCCGAGGGGATCCTTGGCCCTTCTGTAGCTTTTAGACCTCCTCTGCGGAGGCGTAGCCCCCCTAGACTGGCGTCTTATCCCGGCTCCTGGTTCCCGGGAGCAGCAAAACTTCTGAGGAGAGGTACTGAAGTTCCGTGCCCACCCTGATCAGTCCCCTTATCTGGTGAGCCACAGCGCGGAGTAAAGCTGTGGTGACCAGGAGAGGCTCTCAGAAGAGGGTCAGCTGGGGGCTCCTGCAATGGAAAGAAGCTCTGGAATGGGCCACGTACCCGTCGTGGGACTCCGTTTGTTAATTTCTCTAAGAAAAGCAGACTCCAGTTTCTCCCTCATCTTCAGGGATGACTTCTCCCTCTTCTCCAGGGTTCTGACTGCCGTGTTCCAGAGCATCAGTCTCAGGGCACAATGTGGGGTTCCAAAGAGACTCCCCCCCCCAAAACTAGTCACAGTCAGTTGCCTCTTGTATTCGGATGGAAGGAGTCAGTGGTTTGAAGAATTCCAATTTCTGCTTCCCTGGATCTGGCAGCCTCTTTGGCCTTTCCTGAGACACTTGTGTCCTCTGTACTGATGAGCAGTCACAAGTCACATGCAAGAGATACACACATCTCACCTGATGTCACCCAGCCAGAAAGCAGAGGCTGGGTACTCAGTGGAACCAGGTCAGTCGGGGTCAGCTGTCCTTGTCACTTCAGTTTAGGTTGCTTGTCCTCCAGCTCACAGGGACCAGTCACAAGTGTGGAAGAAGTTGACTTGAATCGGAAAATTTGCTGGGTGAATCCACAGACTGAGTACTGCTTGCGCACATTTTGAGGACATAAGGTTAGCATGAACTTTCTCTCCAGAAACCTCAAATCAGACTGAACATTTGGGTTGGACGTTGAACCACAAGCTGCCGAGACACAGTGCCGTTGCTGCCTTGTGGCTCACAAGTGTCACAAGTTTAGACTTCCACGTGGCCCAGCCCCTGTTCTCTCCTCATCACTCTGAGGACAACAGTGTCAGCAATGGGGTGTTAGGGCCAACTGGAAAATTGAGTCTTATCAGAGTCACCGTGAAGGAACCAAATCACAGAGCCAGGGAAACCTGGGCAGTTTTACCAAGAGTGAGTATCATGGATGGCAAACATTGGGAAAATCGGACTCTCTGTGCAGATGCTGCTGACGGGGGCCCTGGAAGCTGGGCCTGGCCTATGCTTTGCCATCCTTGGGGCCCCACCTTGTTCTGTGTTACTTGGATCACTTTACTGTTTCTTTTACTATTGTTAAAAGTCACAAATGAAAAGCGAGTTGTTTTCTTCCATCAAAGAAATCCAGCTGGTGACCACCATGTGTCTCATGTGTCATCGGGTAGCTGATGCCTTTACGCAGCTAAATGTGCGCATGCGCGTTTACACAGGCAGACACATGACTGGATGCACTGTGTCAGTGTGTCCTTTTTATTGATGCCAGGATATTTTGCTGGCTGAAGATACCACTCACATTAAAGCAATCCTGGTAGTGCACACTCCACAGAGTGCAGTGAGCACCCAAGAGCACAGGGATCTTTGGGTGAGTACCTGGTCTTGTTGGGTGAAGAGTGGTGCTATTTATTTCCTTATTTAGCTGAGTGGATTTGAAGGCTGATTATATTTCCTTTTCCGTATTATTTTCTGTTCATGCCCTTTGCTTTGCTCATTGTTCCTGCTAGTTGTTCTTACTGCCTCTCATTTCCCAACGCGATCATGATCTGCTCAGTTCCCTTTTCCCATCTGAAGAGAATTCTCTGGCAGATATTTGCCTAGAACCATCCTGGGTTCCTGGAGAAGTCAGGACGCCCAGTAAAAGGCCCATATCAGCTCCATTGACCACCTGGATTCCCTGCTTCTTCTCAGGTTGCTGAGATGGGTCCAGTGGCAGGTTCCCCTGCCAGCCTCATAGTTAGCCTTTCCATGCCAAATAGGGAGAAATATGTATACTTTGCATATTGGGGTCTTCACCCAATTATCGCTGGATAAATAAAAGGGAGAATATGGCATTATGGGACAGATACCTTTGGAACTAACTCTACTTGAATTCTAAGTGGACAAGATCAAATAAAGCCTACCCCTCCCCAAATCTGAGGGGCAAAGTATAGATCTTTCTCTGGCTCTCTAGACTTCCACCTGGGATACAACCTCTTAGCTCCAAAATATATGAGCCACTGACCCCTGGGCTTCAGTGTCCTCATTTATAAAATGGGATTGATGATCATGCTGCAAGGTCATTGTGTGCAGTAGAAGGGACTTAATTTAAGATAACTAGCGTGTGATAGCTGTCAAGCTCCTGGGTAGAAAAACTCTTAAGGAGGAGCACAGTATAGTGAATTAGATCTGTTTAACACCGTCTCAGAGAGTTCTGCCTTTTTCCTCCAGTTGGTCATTCACTGTTTCTCTCTCTTTGGGGGGTTATATAATTGTTCACTTTAAATTTCCATGTTTGCTCTAGCTGAGTAGTATGTTAATTACCAGCAGTTTGTAATTATGTTGTCTTCTTGTCATTTCCGAGATGGCAAGGCTAGTAAGCTAGAGTTCTTCCAATTGTGAGATTTTCAACTTATAATCTCCTCCCAACACTTAGAAATTGATACGTTTCACTTATACTATTGAGGTAGTTGAGTAAATGCTTTGTTATTATCAGGTTTTAAGCACAAAAATGACACTGTACTTAGAGGCAGTATTTTGGTTTATTCATCGATCCCACAATTTCCATGCTTAGTGGGTGTCCAGTAGTTACTCGGTGCTTCAAATGTATTTCTGACTTGTTCTTCAGGACCTAAAGGACTTGCTTTCCTGACCTTCATGGCCACCCTCTGGCTACATCATGAGTTTGTCCCCTAGGCAACATAACACCATTACCAGCTCCATGATGATGAGCAGTGTGGTAAGAAGTTAGAAATCACTGGCATACAGAGCTGTTATTATACATGTAGATCCTTATATATGATACCGAGAGTTGGGACATTCTTAGAAAACACCATAATTTGCAGCTCTTTGGATGGATTCAAGAAGTCCTAGGGTCTGTGCACAAATTAAATTAGAAGTACATCGAAATGATCCAAACAAGAACACGAGTTGGGGTCAGGAGACATGTTCATGAAGCCAGCCACAAGTCCTCGGATTAGGAGACTGCAGGCTTCTAGGCTGGGACAGGCCCGTGGGAATGGTTGCCAGGTTTGAGTTTTTCTGAGCTTAGAAGATTAGATAGGAGCTTGGAGCAGATTCAGAGTAGAACTGAAGATGAAGGCTTCTGCTTTAAAGGTAGCTGTTGCTGAAGAGTATCTCTTTAGAGGAGATGGAATTGGGAGAAATTTAGACACTTGAAAATGCACTAAGAAGGCATTACAATATGATTGCATTCCCCAGTATTCATTAAGCCACATCTTAGGAAATTCCATATTGCTCACGGGCTAGAATATAAAAGAGACAGACTCCCTACAGGTTCTCTCTGCATAGTTAATAGCTGGCCTTGGACTCACTATAGCCCAGGCTGGCCTTGAATTCACACTGTCTCATCCTCTCAAGTGTCTCAGCTGGAATTACAGGGGTGCGCCACTGTGCCCAGATAAAAGCACAGCTTCTACTCAGTACATGTGAACTGGGGGAGATGACTAGGAAAACTCTGGCTTCCTGTTCCCTCCCTGTGGGTGTTGGATCTCCACAGAGTGCTAGAGGCCTTGGTGATCAGGTCCCGGCTGCTGCTCTCAAAAGTTCCTTTAGTCTCCCTTGTCCAGTAACTCTTACAACCATGACTGAACATTCAAGGACAGTTTCAGGTGTGCTGCTAGGGCCTTGTGCTGCTCCTCAGCTGAGTACCAGGCCCCAGTGGTGTACCCAAGAACACACTGTGGAGCAAAGCTTGCCCATCTGGGAGCCACAGACCCAGTCACAAGCGCCAGCTCTGCTGTTTCTTAGCTACTTAGCTATGTGACCTCATGTGAGACTTTTGCACCCACCCTGGGAAGCAGTGCAGTTTTCCCCCTCTGAAAGAAAAGTTGGCGATGTCAGTATTACTCCCCTCTTGCTGCTGTAATGTACTGCAGCACACTAAAAACAACACATTTATTATCTTTCAGTTCCGGAGGTCAAAAGTCAAAAATGAGTCTCATGAAGCTAAAATCAAGCAGTGAGTGAGCATGTAACCCTATTGGAGGCTCCTGGGGAACATCTACTCCCCTTCCTCCTCCAGCTTCTGAAGGCTGTCTGTATTCCTCTACCCCACTCCCTCTCCATTTTCTTTGAGACAGGGTCTCGCTCATTGCCCGGGCCTCAGCCTCCCACGTATCTGGGCACATGACACTGCCAGGTTGATCTGGCTCTCTGACTTGTAGAGACCTATTTTGATCCATTGGGTGCACCAGATAATCCACGCTAGTGGCTCCATGTACAACTGTATCTCCCCTTCTGCTATATCCAGTCACAGGTCCTGGAGAGGAGGCTGTAAACATTTGTAGGATGGACATTCTTCTAGCTCTACAGCTTCTAAGACCCCCTCCAGTTGAAGCATTCTGTAGTTTCAGAGGCCTGCTGGGCACACCAGTCTCTCTGGTCTCCGGTACTGACCAGTGTTGGCATGAGCCCCTCACACAGGCATACCCCCATTCTTTAAACGATGAGCTTATCTCCTGGGCTGTTTTAGGATTTCAAAGAAGTATGGCCTAGTGGTAGAAAACACAGCCATTCAGTGAGGGAACTGATAAACCCGAGCTCTAACAGCTCCTGGTTTCAAAGGTCCTTCTCCATGGCAATGTTTTCTAAAAACAGCAGTTATTTCTACCTACTCTTATCTTGCTGTCAGTTTACTTTAGCAGATATTTACAAGCACCTACTGTGGGCCAGGGATTGAGTAAGAAGTAGCTCGTGTCCTCGGGGGGTGATCACTAGAGCACCAGCTCATACAAGCGGAATTCCAGGCAGGGGGCTCATTTCTGGCTAGGTGAATGAACGGGCTGCGGGGGAGGGAAGATGGGAGCCAGAGTTGATGGTATGAGGAGGATTTAAGCAGTGGAGGGAGGTACAAGTGGGAACAAGGCCCCAGGGCCAGGTGGGCTGAGACAGGAAATAGGTGTACCCAGGGTGGGCACAGCAAAGGGCCAGTAAGGTCTGGCCCAGGTGAGAAGTATGCCAGCCCAGACCTGTCCAAGCCATTGAAAGACAGATATCTTTCCCTCAGACACAAGGACACTCCACTGTGCTTTCCCTGCACTGCACCAATACGGGCTCTGGCGTGTACATTACCATGTACATCTGTGCATTTGAGTTTCTTGTTCAAATTGCTTCATGTTGTGGGTTAAATTGTGTTCATCCCGAAGTATAGCGAAGTCCTAAGCTGTGGCCTCCTGTGGAAGCCATGCCAGTGGCTCATAGGTGATCTCCAGTGGATTGATTGCCAGGACCCTCGGTTTCTGACACATGGGCTGGGCTCAGAGAACGGCGGTCGGGAGGCAGAATGAGCAAGCAGAGGCTGAGTCCTCAGGGACTCCCCTGCACAGCGAGGAGTGACGTGGAAACCATTAGAACATGGCAGCTGGACCGGAACCACAGGCTTCCAGCCAAGGGATGGGAGCTGTTTTATTCCAGTAAGTGCCAGCTCATCGTGGTGCCATGAAGTGCTGCGTGCCTGGCCCAGGTTCATTCTGCCAGGAGGAGGGAGGGCTTGAACCCAAGATCTCAAGTCTCACACCCTAATTCCTAAGACTTCAAAATTCTGTTTTTCTGATTTTTAAAAAGTTGCCTTTGAGGCACAGAATTTTAATTTAAACCACTGGACAAAGAGGTTACAGAAGAGAAAAGGCAAAAAATGGGGCATCCCAGGAAAGGGACTTAAACATTATGTGAGCACAACTTTTTAAAAACTCCTGTGGATGGGATGGAGGATTAGCTCAGTGGTTCCAGCACCTGCCTCGCTAGCTCAAGGTCCTGAGTTCGATCCCCAGCAACCACATACAGTGCTGGGCATGGAGACTCACGCCCACCAGCCATCAATACCACATACCACAGTGCAGGGCATAGTGGCTCACGCCTGTCATCCCAGCACTCGGAAGGCAGAGACAGGAGGATTGCTGAGTTCGAGGCTTGCCTGGACTACATAGTGAGCTCAGAGCCAACCTGAACTACAAAGCGAGACCCTGTCTCAAAAAAAAAAAAAATCCTGTGGATGTTTAGTTTCACTGTGTGTCATTGAAAAGGAACAGATGTTGCCAGGGGACAGGAAGCGCCCGTTCCCTTGTCCTTCCCTAATTCACCACGTTCAGGCACTGCGGAGTATGGAATTTATGACAGCAGTCGTTCTGTGACCCCGGACACCACCAGGTTATCATTTTCACCCTCTTCTGACTTCGTTGTCCTTCCGCAGGGTGAAGCGAAGTGGCCAGTGTTGCTCCCCTAGATTCCAGCTTTCTAGCTTGCTTTACATCCCGGGGGTGGAATCCTGGTAGGTTCGGTGTGGCAGGTACGATGCGTACATGGCGTCTTGGTAGCTTTAAGTCAGTCTTTCTCCTGCAGGGTCCGGAGAATGTCATCCACGAAGCCTGTGGTTCACACGAGCATCCTTTGTATAAGGTGTCCTTGGATGGAATTTCCGTCAGTAAGGCATAAAGGAAACGTGAGGAGGGATCATTGTGCTTGGCAGCACAAACTGAAAGGAAGAGGGAGGGGGTTGTTTTTGCTATTACTATTATTGTTTCTTGGGTTCGTCCAACGAGAAAGGCTGTGAGGCTCTCAAGCATCTCTCGGTACAAATCTTCCTGCTGCCAGTGATCAGTGTCCTGCCGCTAAAGGCAGAGGTGGCGACGTTACAGAATTATCGTTTGACGCTCTTGTTTTTCTTCTTTGTGTTGTCTTGTAATTGCTCATGCGCTGTCACTTTAACAAACTATGCCCTGAAATGGGGCTGCTCAGTCCAGGGCTGGGAAAAACAAAGTTAGAAGACTTTTGTCGACAGGACAGTGAGTAAGGGGGATTAGCCAAACCAATATTGAAAAAACGGTTTGCACAACTCTGTGGCTCGCGCTACTTCTGCAAAGATGTGCTCTTCTGGCTGCCTTTGGCTCCAGTGCAGTTGAAGTTCCACTAAGACCTCTGTTACATAATCCTCCCCTGTTATATAAGTCAGGGTCCTGTGTTTCCTCCTCCCGGTTTGCATCCATTGAAAGTGGACTAGAAGATACCGAAAGTTCATGGTCTCCTGTAATAGCCAGAGCAGTCATGTTTCTAAAGCATATCAGGACAGTCAGTTCTAGAATACTTGTTCAGGGTGAACTGTGTGCATGTGAGGGGTTTATTCAAGGCCTGCAGTTTCGGACAGATGTTACCCTATAGAGGAGAAATTCAAAGGAACTGGCTACCAGGCGCTGGCATACAAGAACCTTCTGGCTTTTGACTTAGCTGGCTGCTCAGAAACCTGGAGTCGTAGATTCAAAGAAGTGCAGTAAAGTAGTGAGTTTTCTGGCTGCTGCGAAGTCACCCCTGTGACCACACACACTCATATACACATACATGCACACACCTGCCCAGATACCACTAGGAAACACCACACCTTCAGGGCAGGTAACACTCTCAGGACTCTGGGTCCAGCCTCCTTAGAGTCGGTGCTTACCTGTTTCTGCCATGGAGACTGTTTGCTCCTGTTCCTAGCTCGGACCCACCCCAGCCCTGCAGCTGTCCACTCAGGAGCCAGCCTTCACTGCCCTGCTCGGCCTCCTTGCCAGCCCATGTGAGCTGACTTAGGACTCAGTGACCTATTTGTTCCTTTCCACCCAGTTTTGAAACTATGGAGGCCTCGCCATCCCTCCCCCCGCAGCCCAGAGGCAGCCCGGGAAGGCCGCGCCTTGCGACCGCGCGCGCAGCACGGGGCAGCCGTGCAGTTGCTGCTGCTTCTGCTGTCCTCTGTTAGGGTCGTGCAGAGCTTGGGTCCCTGGCCGGGACCTTTAGAACAACCTGTGGTGTCATGTCCTGCTCTTGGCAGAACTGAGTCAGGGGCAGGAGAGGCCACTGTTGCGCTCTGAATCACCTTGGCCGGACTAGCAGGGTCTCGGGCCGGCTCTCGTCTGCCCCATGCCCGCGCCTGGAGTCCTCCCTTGCTAGGTCCTGCGGCTCCTTCAGGCCTGGACTCCCCTGACTCCCAGACCCCTGTGTGGCCACTGTGACCAACAACTCAACTAATCTCTCTCTCTCAACAAAAGCTGTAATAGTACAGTTTCTACGAAATGTCTATCACTTTTGCACCATCTAAAGTAAAAGAATCCTGATTTGAACCCTTCCGAGTCCACTTATACTTCTAAAAATCAAGTTCTAACACCAAAAGGCTTGATGGGGATCTTTGATTTGTTTTTTTCTTTGTAACTTTTTTTCAAGTTTACTATGGGCTATGAACTAATGTATCCCCCTCCCCACTGGAGAGAAAAAAGTACTTTAGCAGTCTGGGCTAAAGGAAATAAAAACAATTCATCTTTTTTTGTTCAATAAGACAAAAATAACAACATAGCCACCCAAAGCAAATCAATGCAAAAAAAAAAGAAAGAAAGAAAAAATCGGCAGCTTGCTCCTTCTCATCAGGTAATAAATGGCCGCTCACAGGCGAGGGGGTGTGGGCGTTACCATGAGCCTCATACTCTTCCACTTTGCCGAGCTGCTGGGCCTGTCCCACTCCAGTGGCCCCGGGCAGGGGAGGTACATAGAAGAAACTAGATGTAAAAGTACTTTATAAATGGGAGCTATCATTTTTAGCAAAAAGCAGAGACCTTCGCCACGCTGAGAGACAGGGCAGCACATTGCAAAGATGGTTATACAGTCAGACCTGAGGACAGGGGTCTCTGCTGCCTGAGAACTCAAATTCATATTGTCTGTTCATCAGACACATACGTAGTGGCTCAGCCAGGTGCCTGGTGTACTTCTTGGGACTTGGGGCCAACAGTGAAGAAAACAGGCACAAATGTTTACCTTCATAGAACCTGGTGAGGGAGACCGATATGAAGAGAATAAGGCCCGTAAATGAAAAACGAGTCGTCAAGTTGAGAGTAGCAGTAGCTGACCATAGCAGGAGCTAGCCCTGCTCCAGTGCTTGGGGGCAGGCACGTTCCCTTGCTGGGAAGAGACCACTGGGGTTTGGTAGGTGCTGTCATTAACCACACCTCTGTGGGGACAAAGTGACTTGGGGACGGGGAAGTGACGTGTCCAAGGTCACGGGGCCAGTGCATGCTGGACCGGAATTCAGGCTCAGGTAGCATGACTGCCTCATGCGGATGTCACAGGCTCTGAGGGGTGATGAGACCGGGGAAGAACCAGAATCGGGGAAGAGGCCCTTCCCTACAGCAGATGCTTCCCCTCCCTTCCTTCTGAAACAGGGTATCAAGATGGCTGACTTCCTGCCTCAGCCTCCCTGAGTGCTGGCATTACAGGCACGAGCTGCCATACTCGGCTTGGCAGACATTCTCTGAGTGCTGTGTGTGCTCGTGGGACCTGCGAAGGGTATTGTCCTGGGGAAGGGCTCGCAGTCTCGGGTACACAGACGACGGCTCTGTGGGCCCATCGGCCACCGCGTTTTAGCCTGGTGGGATACATCTTGCTCCTCGGTTTCCCAGGATGCCTCACCAAGAAAGCGTAGGCTCCATGACGTTTTGGTTTAGACCCACAGGTTAATAGTGTCTAGTGCCTCTCCTTTTACTGAGGGCCATCAATGGCACCGTACCCTCTCACACCAGGGCCCCTGGAGGTGAGCGCCTGCTGGATCCGAGGGCATCTGTTCCGTGGTGAGACCTGGGCGCGGCCGGCTGCGTGTTTGCTGCCCACTCCCGCTGCCCTGATTGCCTGGGTCACTTTGAGGAGATGCCAGCGCCCTTCTGTTCCAGAAGTGCCTGAGCTTTTTGACCCTCCAAATGCCCTCTCTCGGCGCCTCACTGAGTATGCTACAAGGGCCAGGTCTCTGCTGCCCCGTCCACGCCCAGCCCCACGCGTGGTCCTTCGCTCCAGATGTGGAGAGGGTGGGCTGGGGCACACGCACACGTGTGCAGGAGAAATCTGTGAAAGCTTATTTCCTGCTGACGAGGGACCTGTGGGGTTTGATTCTGGCCCCAAATCCCACAGGGTTTGATTTACCCCGTGGCCCCTCTGACTTCTAAATGAACCAGGCTGTACTCAGGCAATGATGAATCCCACTGGTCTTATGTCTTTTCTTTCCTCCCATGTATACGATTCCACAGCCTCCGTAACAGAAAAGTGTTTTGTGTGCTGGGCCACTTTAATCCCGCGGTCGGAAACCTCAGTGTTAACAGTCTTGTATAGCAGGGTTTTGGGAGGTTTATTTTGTGGTTTTGTTTCCCTACTTCTTTTGTCCAACAAACTCCTTTTCTAAGTCAGACCTTTGTCTGGGTTGTTGGTGTGGTGATCGGGCCGTCTGTGTCTGGGGGGAGGTTTGGACGCGCTGTGGCGGCAGTGGTTTGGGTGCTTATTATAAGACCTGGCCCTGAGCAAGGTGCTTCTTGTATGACTATTATTTCCTCTAGTCCTTAGGCCATCCCATCTTGTGATTGAGAAAACACAGGCTCAGGGAAGTACAGTCACCTCCTGCCTGGTCTACATCTAGGGAGTAGGAGAGCAAGGACTTAAACCCGGATTTTTCAGTTTCATTTTCATGACCCCATAGGATATTGGGATTCAGAAGTAAATTTCTTGCAAGTGTTAGATTAGTTTTGAAGAAGATCTCTTTTGTGGGTAAATGAACAGTTTTCCTAAAGATGACCTTTCAGAAACATTCCCAGGTTCCTATATGCCATACTTTTTTACTTCTATAATTAAGAAAGAGAAGACAAGATTGACAATAATCTTCTAGTGAAATAAGAAATTGCCTTTTCTTCAGACCTATTCTTTTTTTAATACTCAAAGCAGGTTAAAGATGGTGTCATGTTACATTGGGGCTCTGTCTTACAGATTCAGAATGAAACAGTTATTTAACTATTTTAAAACTACCAGTGCTCGGGAGGCAGAGGCAGGAGGATTGCGGAGTTCGAGGCTTGCCGGGGCTACATCGTGAGCTCAGGGCCAGCCTGAACTACAGAGCGAGACCCTGTCTCAGAAAAAAACTGGACTGAGTTAGTGGACCGTATTATAACCTGGGACCCAGAAACATCGGGTTGGGGGGGCCATCATCAGTGAGTTCTAAAGCGGCCCACAAACCCAAAATGTCTGTGTCACTGAGCTTTACAAATGAGTGGTTCTTGTTTTTCATCAGCCCATCGTGCATTCATTCCCTATGCTGTACAACATATGCCTGCCGTCATAGCTTAGAACAATACAAATTTATCTCTGTTTCTGTGGGTCGGCAGCTCTGCTCACGTCTCATCAGCCGCCGCAAACCTTGGGGTGTCAACCCGCTGGAACTTGGGTTCCTCTCTCAAGCCCTTGTTGTTCTTCAAGAATCCAGTTCCGTGCAGTCAGGGAGGACCGAGGTCTCTGTGTTCTTGGGGGCTGTTCTGAGCTGTTAGTGGCTCCACTAGTCTCTGCTCTGAGGCTCCTTCACCAGCCTTCTGGACTTAAGGGGACGGAAGATTTACAGGATCGTGACTCATTGGGGTCACCCTAGAGTGTCTGCCTCGGTCACCCCTAGATGTTCGGCAGATTCACTGCTCTAGAACTTTTGACAGTCACACAGTGACATCCTACACATATTTGGCAGTTACCGACTAGTTATATTACCTCATAGGAAGAAACCCCACGTGACCAGATGGAAGAAATTGATCAGCCTTATTTTGTAGAGCTGGAGCAGGCACCACGCAGGGAGTCCAAGTGCCCGTGTCAAGCGTGAGAACACTACTTATTCTAGGCCATCGGGAAGATGACCCACAGCAAACCTGTGTTACAGTTTATGTCAGGATCACAGGCGCGTCTGCTCTATTTTTTAAGACACAGAAGATCATGGTTTGGATAGTGGTCAGTCAGAACCAATAACAGTGTGAGAACGCTTCATTCTTGGGTGCAGAGGGTTACCAGCATATCGGCCAAGATCATTCCTGCTTTTTTTGGAGTCAAGTGGAGAGTTTAGAAAAAGAAATTAGAAATCAAATGTTGGTCTGTGGCCCGATTCAACGGGCTATTCCTGAAGTTGCCTTTTCTTCCAGTGTGTTTACTTAGTGGATTTTCTGGGACCTCCATAACCAAATACCAGAGACGGTGCCGCGTGAAGAGCAGAAACTTTGTGTCTCACAGATGTAGAAATGACAGGTCGAGGTGCGGGCAAGGGCTGCTTCCTCTGACGGGAGTGAGGAAGCGTCGATGGAGATCCGTCCCTAGTCCCTGGTAGCGCTGTGGTTTGCAGTAAAGAACTTTCTGATATTTTCCTTGAGCTTCTGTGTTCCAGTTTCCCATTTCCATGAGGTCACGGGTCCACCCTACTCCAGCGTGACCGTCTTAGCTGATTCTCTCTGGGAGGACGCTGTCTCCAGATAAGGTTAGGTTCTGAGGCACCAGTTAGGACTTCACCATAAAGGGGGTGGGGGGTATGCGGTTCAACCCATAACACTTTTGGACTTAATCTTACACATAAACTTACTCTCATTTTACGTCTCACATGGAGGTCTGCCGTGAACTTATCTCTGGCATGGCACACGGGTCCAGGGCCCAGCGAGCCGGCAACCTCACGTATGATGTGAGTGTCCCAAAAAGAAGTAGAGAAAATCCGAAGAATAAGCTCCGGAGAGCCCAAAGTACTTTCGGTCATGTCCTTTTAACTTTTGCTTTGCACATAATTCTTTCACATGTTTAATTCTTTTGGGACTGGAAATTGAACTCAGGACCTTTTGCTGGTCAGACAGGTGCAACGCTGCTGAGCTACGTCCCCGGCCCTCTATCAGTGTTTAAAATCTGAGACTCCAGTCAAAAGGATCATAGAAGATTGAATGTGTTCGCATAAGGTAAACTGAGTGCAGCAGGTCATGCCAGGAATACCGGGGAAAGGAAAGGCACAAACCTAAAAACCAAACTAGATCTAATTCAACGTTATTTCTGTTATGTTTCCTTCATTCATGTCCTTCCTGTGGGTTCCTGGAGTACCGTATCCTTCCACAATTATTTCTCAGCTAATTTTTTTTAACTTTTTTTTTTTTTTTTTTTTTTGAGACAGGGTCTTACTTTGTAGTCCAGGCTGGCCCTGAGCTCACTATGGTGCCCAGGCAAGCCACCGCGAACTCAGCAATCCTCCTGTCTCAGCCTCCCGAGTGCTGGGATTACAGGTGTGAGCCACCACGCCCGGCATTGTGGTATGCGGTATGTGGTATTGATTGCTGGTGAGCGTGAGTCTCCACGCCCAGCATTATATGTGGTTACTGGGGATCAAACTCAGGACCTTGCGCTTGCGAGGCAGGAACCGGAACCACTGAGCTAATCCTCCGGCCCACTCAGCTATTTTCTAATACCATTATTTATATACTACTTCAGGTTTTCCCACCGAAGGATTGTACGAATGCAGACATCCTCTGTTGTGCCTAGCACAGTCCCTGACATATAGTAGTAGATGCATCAGTGAATGGTTAACAGAGACCGATTAACTAAAAAAATAATAATAATGTTATATGGACACGGTGGTGTGTCAAAATATTTGGAGCGGAAAACAAATTCTGATATTCACCCTTTAAAATCAGCTCTTTTACAGAAACTAAAAATTCACTTTTCCCTGGGATTTTAAGAGCTGCTCTCCCATCTCATTATTTTATTTCTAAGCCCTCGAAGTTCTTAACAATCACTTTTAAAGGGACCTTTTATTAATGTTTGGTCTGGTTTGCAAACTTAGTTAATTAAACCCCTTTAAACATTTTAAACTGCATTTGTAGAGGAAATCGAACTTATTAAATTTATAAGTACTCGATTGCCTGACTCAACAAACAAGCCTCCCAGAGCACTTAAGCAATTCTTATAAATCTAATTAAGCATATAAGTATGTTATACCTTATGGTCTTTTAAAACTTTCTTATATGTATATGTCCATAGTGAGATTTTTTTTTTTTTTTTTTTTTTTTGAGACAGGGTTTCGCTTTGTAGTTCAGACTGGCCCTGAGCTCACTATGTAGCCTAGGCAAGCTTCGAACTCAGCAGTCCTCCTGCCTCTGCCTCCCGGGTGCTAGGATTACAGGCATGAGCCACCACGCCCAGCCTTGCTTAGTGAGGTTTTTTGCTTCAACTCAAAGCCTACATCCTTTATGGAATCCACATTTTAAGTTAATATTTCAAGGCCAATTCTCTTAATTGTAATAAATACTTAAAATACTGGATCTGCATTGACTTCTTATTTTAAAGATTAATTCTACAGATTCTTAATCATGTCTGTGCTGTAGAACTGTCCTGGCATTACAAGATGCTCACCTGAATTGTCCAAAATGGGAAGGGTCTTCCTCCCACAAGGCTCCTTTCCCTCTGCCTCAAGTTCTTCTACAAATCAGTGATCCTTGTGATCCTCTCACCAGCGTCCAGCAGACCCTGGACTGTCTGGTACAGAGAGTTGCCAGAATTCCCCGTGAGGATGGAAGGGTCCTGCGGGTGCCGCGCCCAGACCAGAGAGCTGCTGTCCACTGCCCGAGTTCTGACTCCTCATCTCTACAGCTGCCTCCACAGTGAGCAAGGGCAGCGGAAGGAGTGGAGTCCGGCTCTGTGAGCAGGTCGGTGGTCTGTACCCCACACCCACTTTTCTTCGCCCTGGAGCCCAGACGTCAGAATCCCCCCCCACACCCAGTCTTGCAGTCTCTCCTTAAACAGAGAGCACATACCAAAGGGCTCGCGTGTGACTTTCAGAGCGTGAGCCTCCGTTGGGCAATTACAGTCATTCAGCTAGCTGAAAGGAGGCAGACAGGTGTACAGATCTGGCTGTCAGGTTCGCATTTTCTTGCTGGTGCTATTGCTGGAACCAAGGTTTTTTTTTTTCATGCAAGCTACGCACAGCACTCCACCGCTGAGCTGTATCCCAGCCCTCATTCATATCTTTAAAAATTGGAGCCCGTGTGTTTGTGTGTGTCTTATAGCAAGAGTGAGGCCACGTCCTACGGCTGACATGCTCTCAACAGAACTTTGCCCCCAAATTAACAAGTTATAGATGATTGCTTTCATTTTTTTTTTAAAGGAAGGAGAAAAGAAAGACTAATGACAGTGAATCCACCACACAATCTCATATAATTTGGGGCAGTGGGGAGAGAGGCACTGCCTTCCAAGCCTGCTGGGATGTCTCCACGGCCAGCAAACATGAACTTGAACTAGGTTTTGTTCCTGTGTCCCTGACTGCTGAGATGAACCCTTTTAATCATCTTTGTCAAAAGAAGGCTGAAACTTAGAGTTGGGTTTCTCAGTACGTGCATGCTATAGGCTCACGGTAAACATAGCTGGACTATTGTGAACACTCATACATCCCCTGCCCTCTGGCTGTCACTAAATTGGTCTCTATGTTGTTTAAATCTTAGTGTTTTAGATGCCTTTACCTTAGAGTCTCTGTGTTTCCTGTGTTTACAGGACCAGTGCTGAGTAGTGCTGAGGGAGCTGGTGTGTGCTCAGCTCTGGCTGACACTGGCGAGAGCTCCCCACTACAAACACACACACACACACACACACACACACACACACACACTCCCTCCCCCGCCCTCTCTGAGGGTAAATTTAGGGCAGCCATCTAGTGACATCAGCAGTGAGACCATCCAGCAGTGCCCATCTGTGAGTTTCCATGGTGACAACCGAGTCCTCAAGAAAAGACTGTCTACAGAGGGAAATAAGTGTATGATATATTTTTTAATTGTGTTAAAAGATTTTAAGTTTTTAAAACCTCCAAATTCAAGAGGCCCTGCTTTGTGTATTAGAAAGTTTTCTTTTAAAGAGAGTATTGCGTTTCCCCACAATATCACCCGGAGTTGTGGTTCATGAGGCTAACATCTGCAAAGGTCTGACAACAGCTTTGGATTCAATGAGGAAGTCAGTAAGAGCGAGTTCTTTGTAACTGCGTGGAAGAAAAGCCAGAATCATGCTGCTTTTATTTGTTATAAAATGTTCAGGGATTTGCAAGGCTTTCTGGCTTTTGCTATGTATATCACAAATCTGACTGTAACCAAAGGTTATATATAATATGGCATGGTGAATAATGCATGCGGAGTGATAGCAGACTGTAAATGAGAGGGAGAGAGAAGGTGGCTTTTAAGTACAGTATGGCATTTCCTTTCTGCCATGGTGATACATGATATAGTGCTGTGTGGTGTGCAAAATGTTATTGGTCGTCATAGCAATAGAATACCATTCGTGAGAAGGGAAGAAATGCTAGTATATGACGCTTCACTAGAATAGAACTATAGTTACAACAATATAATCATTGTTGCCACTGTATTTACTGTCAAATAATAAAACCCAGACTACATTTTTTTCCTTGGTGGTAATTCTAAATGGCCCTGTAGCCATGTGAGGGCCTGTATTATGCACACAAGCTTTTGCCTGAGTGTGTGAATTCTGTACCTACTGCGTCTTCTGCTTGTTGGTTTAAAAAATTGTTAGGATTTTAATACTTCCCCAAACTCAATGTCAGCCACAGGCCTGACTCCACACAGCTCCTCTGTAGGGCTGCCTGACTTCTGAGTTTCTCCACTGTTCAGGTTACCTCCGCCTGGCCATTTTTGAGTCCTTGTTCAATCCTCTTAGACTTCGGGAGGATAGTCCTTCTTCTAGAACCTCCTACCCTGAAGCTTATCTTTGTTGAGTTGATCTTGGAGGTCCTCTAGACAGAATTCTGCCCGGAGCTGTTTCTTTACTGGAATACAACTGATGGACGTTCATCCAGTGCACCGGCCCGTAGATGTTCAGGCGCAGAGCATTGTCTTTGCTCTTGGGGCTGCGTCCTTCCTTCTCCTGGTGGAGCAGCCCAGGAGGACACGTTCTTGGCCCAGTGAAGTGCAGGCGAGGCAGTGTGTGTGTGTGTGTGTGTAGCATCGTGTGTGTGTACACAGCTCAGCAAAAAGACAATCACCGTTCTTAAGATACACGGATCGCATTGCAGGTCCTTGTGATGAAGGACTTTCACTGGGTCATTTTACTGAGGCGCAGAGCAGTGAGGTCAACTTGTCCTGGGCCGTCCTTCGAGCACCTAGCGAGAGTAACCACCTTCCATCCACTGGATACTTGATGAGAGCCTACCAGATGTGGGCCAGCTGCTGCACAGGGACCCTCCCTTCCGGGGCTGACATGCGCACACAACACAGGTTGTAAGGTCAGAGTGTCCCGAGTGATACTTGGCAACTTTAAAGAAGAACAGGAATTTGTCGGGGGGGAAAGGAATTTTACAAAGACACAGAATTGGGAGTAACTGTCTATATTCGATTAGTTGCAGAGAATAAGGATAAATGAGTTTGGCTCATGGAAGATCTTGGTGGCTTTGGGAAAATCTGACTGGGGCGGGACTGGGAGTAGAGTTTGTATCTTTGGCTCCCCAGTGACACAAGGTGCAGAGTGGAGATAGACTCACCATGGGTAGAACTGTTAAGTTCAAGCCTCTCATTTTGCACACGAGAAACAAGGTCCAGAAAGTCTCCTTGAGGCATATTTCCTGAGAAAATCCCCCCCCAACATGCGCATAACTAGTCATGTGCAAGGATGGTCGTCCACAGCTTGCTTTGTGCAAACACAAAACTGTGGAAACAACCCAGTCTATGGAAATGTTAGAATAAAGTGATGTTTCAGCAGTGAAGACATGAGCCATCTCCCTCTTTTCCCAGATGTGCAGAGCCCAACTTACTGATGGATGAAAAAGCCACATGGTGTAACTGTGTGTGTCTGCATTTACATAAACCACACACTGCCTCAGCCGATGCAGTATAGTCTTGAAAGAGTCAAATGTTCGCTTAGAGAGAGCTCTGACAAGTACACCCCGTTTGTAGGTAAGATCACCTTCAGGATTAGATGACCTTATTTTGTAATGACCTAATTTCTGAAACCAAACATCTGTTTTGCATTCACCATGCAATTAAAATATTAAAAAATCCATTGATTTGTCGAAGCCTATGCCTGGAGTAGGCTGCAGCAGTGGTCTCCTGACACCCACCCAGGCTCGCGCTAGGCATCGAGTACTGCACGGTGGGTGAAAGCACGGAGCGGGGGCAGGAGGCAACCAGAGCGCCGTGAGTAGCTGCGCATTGCCAAGGAATCTCGACAACCATAACAATGTCAGTGAGTTAAACAAGGTTTTGCTAAATGAGTGTGTTTTGCAAAAAGGGACTCTAATTTCTAATGGCATTAGTATTCCAAGCAGCTGAATCCCAGGCTGGAGAAAGGTACAAATGATGATTGCTCGTTAGCAAATAGAATACAGATGTTAGGTTCATTGTGCCTGAGCGCATGGGCACCTCGGGGAGTCACCAGCGTGGCGAGCCAGGCCCGGCGGCAGTACTGCGGGCTCAGCGCAGAGATGGCTTCTCCCCGAGAGGGCAGAAGCACCACTGCTCAGTCTTCAGGGACTGTGATTGGCCCATTTTCTCTGGTAGTTAGTTTTGGGGGTCTGATGGGTGGGCACCGGAAGTTCACCTTTCTAAAGGAACTACTGGTTTTATATATTTTTCCTTTATTTTATTTTCCACATGATTCTTACCTGCCCTGCGATGAACTTGAATATATGGTCTTCTTCGAGAGGAAACAAGCTCAGAGAGGTGCAGTAGTTTGTCCAAAGTCACACAGCAACTGGATGGTGGGTCAGAACCCAGATGAGACTGGCCTCACAATTCTGAGCCTCTTCGGTGCTCTTCTCACTAGCGAGGAGAGGCGGGGAGGCGATCTCAGTACTCTTTGTCCTTTTCCTCACACAACGCTCTTGTTTTGAGCAGCGTCTAGGACCTGCAGTATACGTTATGTCCCGTAAGAGAGTCTCATAAAAGGTAAATGAAGGATTTCCTGTCAACAAAATCAGCACGGCCCACGTCCAGACTGGGGGAAGTCTAGATAGAAAGAATAAGAAGATGCCACACTCTTTGCTTCCCCAAAGGCCTCTCACTCGTCTTGAAGGGGTTTGGCAATGACTGGGGCGAAGGGTGGGCAGGGTTCCGGGTTGATAGCGCCATGAACGAGACCTCTGGGAGGAGACTTGTCCAGCTGGTGGCTCTGAAAGACCATGGACATGGAGAAGGGAAGACAGAGTGAGCCTGGCACGGGGGCGAGGGCACAGGGCGGGCTTGCCGTGGGGCGTAGCCCCGGCACAGCCGGATGCTGCCTAGGTGCCGTGGCTCTCAGTCCTGTTGTGCAGCACCCACCTGGCCAGACACCTCCCCTGTCACCTGTCCCTTACGCATGTTTCCGGCTTTGCTGGCATTTGAGTTTTTGCATTTATGTTTTGGGGTTCGATCCAGCAGAGATGTGGAAAATTTGTGCCTGATGAGGGTGGGCCTGTGCCTGCTGTGGCTTCTAGCCCCGCTCTCTGCCCACAGCCCTGCCGCTGCCAAGCTCTACCGCGCGGCTGTCCACAGTAGGGCCTCAGTAAATGCCTGCTAACCGACTTCCGTACCAAGGGAGTCTGCCAGCCCTCCTGGCTCTGGGGCTGGAGCCAGACTTGCTGCCTGGAAGCTGGCAGGACACTGGGCCGCCCCCTGGCTAAGCCTCGAGGCTGAAATGGCTTAGAGAAGATAGCAACCCTGGAGCAGACCTCATCCAGTTAATAAACTGTCAAAGGAGCAAGCTCCCTTCCTTGCACCCATCCTTTACCTTTCTTTCTTTCCTCCATCCTTCCTCAAGGCCTTTGAACTGAGCGATAATCAATCCCCAGCCCTTTTTTATATTTTATTTTGAGACAAAGTCTCACTGAGTTGCCCGGGCAAGCCTCAAACTCAGCAATCTTCCTGCCTCAGCCTCCCAGAGTGCTAGGATCACAGACATGTGCCCCTATCCCTGGCTCTTATTTTCTTCTAAAAGGATGCTGCTCTATCTTCAAGGTGAGATGAAGAGTTTTAGATACAAGGAATCGTTCTTTGTTCTGTCAGTGTCTGCCCAGCAGTTAAACTGTTAAGACGGTAAGTTATCAATTTTCTGGTAATCTACTCCACCTCCAGACACAGGTATTGAGTGTTATCTGCTGTAGGTCAGTTGGTCCAGACAAGTTTTGTGCTGTTACCGGGCAGAAACTGCATAGAAGGCCACTTTCATTTTGCCTTGGGGCTGACAGAGGCAGATAATGGGGGCGGGGGGGGGGGGTTGTACTCTTGGAGAAACAGAACCAGCTTCTAGAAATGCTTGAATTTAACTTCTTGTTCTAAAGACTGAACAGTTTTTTTTTTTTTCTTGCCACTTTCACTAAGTCCTTGTCCAAGAACTTTTCCCGCCTTTCTTAAATGGATAGCATTCAGTTGTGGTCAGATGAATTTCTGCCTCGGGGGCATAAAATTAATTTAGAAATGACATTTTAAATAGTGGAAGCCTCTTATACGATGATGTGAAAAATGGTTCTGCTTTTGAAAATCAAAATCAAACATGAAACAGTATGTGTCTCTGTAAAGAAATCAGATGGCTTGCTGGGATATTACTTTGGCTTTTTGCCAAAGGGGGAAAAAAATCCCCTAACGCTGAAGAAATGAAGCAAAAAGGTATTTGAGGAAGAAGGGAGGGGATTGCGATTGTTTTAGTGAGACTAGCAACCAGATTTGCAAAGCAGCACTTTTTTTTTTTTAACTCTAACCCAGACAAGAAAAATTGGGCGGCTTCCCTAAATAGAATCTCTGAACTCAACCTAATGAAAGGTTGAAAAACTAGTTTGGATTTTGAAAGATAGAAGAACCTGCCCATTGCTGACTGTAGTTTAATTACATAATGAACCAACCAGTCCTGTTTTTTTTTTTTTTTAAATCAAGTTTGGACGCCTTACAAAATAATTTTCCAAAGAACACACTACCCTTGCATCATATACCTTCTCCTGTTTTCTGTTTTTAAACCCATTGTCCATCTGCAAATTCTTTTAATTCGCCTGCTTCTGTGAAGAACTTGGCTTCCCCTCCCCTTACCTGGGAACAGAGTTAACCATCAGAAGCAGTGCCTGGCCATGCGATAAGGATCAGAAAATGGAATTGTATGACTCCCAAGGAACTGGCAGGAGCCTTTGTTTTATCTTTTAAGAAAATATGCTTCTTAGATAGAAGGCATTCACATTACTTGGTCCCCATGGGCCTGAGGAAAAAACCAATCTGACAAAAGGCAGAAAATATGATTAGTTCCCATGAATACCGAAGCACCTCCCAGGGGGAATCCAGCGAGAGCAAACTTGGGTAGGGTGGGAGAACACAGAGTGCCTGCCCCGCAAGGGCCCTTTCCATCTTTCCATCTTTTCACAGCCATAATTGAGTGGAGAGTATCACCAACTTGACTTGGAAAAGCCGCTGTCCCTCCCTCCTTGTGCCCCAAAGCAAACAAAATAGGCAGGTTCCCAATTTGGAACGGGTGGTTGAATCCCAGGCCTTTGTATGCTGTGGAGTTGTCGGGGCAGCAGAGCAAACAGACAAGAAGAGATTAGCTAAACAAGAAGGCCTGCGAGGGCCGCCCTTTCTGCCCGGCCAGGAAAGCAGCTCCTCCTGCGGCTGGAGAAGGCAGAGGCTGGGCCACGGCAGAGACTTCACGCAGCAGGCCTTGGCTGGGGCGCCAGATGGGGTGGTCACAGATGATGGCGCCCTAGGTGACAGGATCAATGTTAGACACTGAGTCCACTCCCGTTTTAGCTTGTCTTCCAGACCCTTTGCTTCCCCAAGATAAAAACTCCTTCGGTTGGTAAAGACAGGTACAGCAATCTAGCAAGACTGATGCACAGATAATAAAAAGGAGATGCATATTCCCTACTCTTATTCTCTAATCACTTTATTATGAAAGTTTGTTTTATTTTTTTCTAGGAGTAAAGTATACCTTAAAAATGAAAAAAAAAGATGCATCTTCAAAACTCAGAGCGCGGACACTGGTTTATTTGTTAAGTTCTGATAATTTTGGAACTTTTGTTTTCTGCATGTTGCCTAGCACACACACACACACACACACATACAGTTTTATGAATCTTAAAGAACTATGAGAAAGCTCATTGGTAACAAATGGCAACAGTGTGAAAAGCAGTGTCACCTTTGTTAAAGCCAGGGTAGAATTTAGGAGCAACAGTTGCCTAATAGATTATTAGATGAGTCCTTGAACAACTGCCCTGGGTTTCTTAAAAAATGTAATTTTTCTAATCTCATCTGGGTGATGATCTCACTGTCTCCCCCAGAACACAAGGAAAAGGGCCTTAGTTATTATTCTTCTCAGCATTTTCCCCGTAGGTCAGCTGAAAGAGCCCTATCTTGAAACCAGTGGTTTGCCTAATACAAAATTTTAAGGTTATTTTTTTGTATATCTCATCTACCTCAAGAGGGGAGGGATGACTTTTAGTGATAAAATCACAAGAATCAACAGTCCTCCTGCTAGAATGTGGGGTTTTTTTGTTTTGTTTTTTGTTTTTTTAAAGGCAGTGTCTTGCTTTGTAGCTCAGGCTGGCCTTGAGCTCACTGTGTAGCCCAGGCAAGCCTTGAACTCAGGCTCGACCACATCATGGCCAGAATGCTTTTTTTTTTATTGGTACATTATATATATATATGTGTATATATATATATATACATATATATATGTCACAATTACACTCCACATTGAGAATTTGTACCAGTATATGACACAACTTAATTCTCATTCTTCCCCCTCCCCTATCCACCTTACCTCCTCCCTGCTCCTGTATACACAAGCATTGTTTCCCTTTTTTTAACCATCAGTTTTTTTCTTCATTATTTACCCCTTTACCCTTTGAATATTTTGAATATTTACTATTTCACAATATCAATCATGTATTCTAGAATACATTTACACCTTCAGTTTCTCATATCAGTGAAAATATTTAGCTCAGTGGTTCTGGCGCCTGCCTAGCAAGCAGAAAATCCCTAGTTTGATCCCCGGGAACCACAGACAACAATACTGGGCGTAGTTACTCACGTCCACCAGCAATCGGTACCACATACCACAGTGCCTGGTGTGATGACTCACTCCTGTAATCCCAGCACTCAGGAGGCAGAGGCAGGAGGATTGCTGAGTTTGAGGGTAGCCTGAGCTACATAAGGAGCTCAGGGCCAGCCTGAACTTAATGGAAATTGCAAACGTTCGCTTTTCTTGTGAGGTCCTTGTGAGAAGCAGGGATTCGATGGTGACCTGGGTTTGTCTTGAGGCTGTGCGGTATAGAAGAAGGGGCAGAGCCGGGCACCAAGCATTAGTCACATTGCATTGACCTGCTCTGATGATGTCATGTATCCCAAAAGGATGCTGACCATGGAAGCCTTAGCTGGTAGCCAGGGGCATGCCCAGGTGGGGTCCGTAGTTCTAGAAAGACTGAGGTATCCCCTCCCACCATCACCCTCATAAAACCAGAACATCTCTTTGAAATTTTATCAGTTAAAAAGATGTGAGCTGTTCTCCATTTAGCAATAAAGAGCTACAAATGTAGCTGCTCCTTACCTATTTGAGACATGGTCCATATTTAGCAAATGTGCTACTCGGCCAACAGCCCTGTAGGTCCTTCATTTAAAATGATGTCCCTAGGTCTGTGGCCTGGACTACAGAGCAAGAAATAACCTACAGAAAGGGAGACAGTACAGGGACTTAAATGTGCACAAAAATTATTGGAAGGGCCAGAGGAGAAGAATCCAAGCTACCTTTAGGAAATGACTTCCAGAGTCCTTAAGTCACCAACTTGATGGCCACCACTGCTGAAACTGAGGCCAGGGACACGTTTTTTGGTGACCCAGAGACCAGTCACTCCAACAGCTGGCTCTAAATGCCCAGGGTACTGGAGGATTTTGTAGTGCCACTGTAAGAAACCCTAGCCCAACTATATCCTTGCTTCGTCTAATTGGCAGAACTTACATCTAGAGCCCTAGCTGCAAAGGAGTCTGGAAAATTGTAGTTTTAGCTTCCCATCTTCTCCAAATGGAAGGACAATGAAAAAAGAGATTGAGCAACCCAGTGTCCACCACAAACCATCCTTATGAGTTGAATTCTGGTAATAAAGCACTGGCCAAAACTTCCCCCACCCATATTACGTCTTTCCAAGCACTGCAAAAACTTTGAGGTCATCCCAGACCAATGAATCATAGCGCTTCTCACCAAAAGGAAAATGCGGAGTCCTGTTCTGTGGCTCCCTTAGGAGTGAGATTCAGTCTCTGAGGAACCAGTGATACCCCTTTCCACAAAATCCACTCCTGCGTAAGCTGGTTTGGAGTGCTTTTATTCACTTTTTTCAGGCGCTGGACCTTCCTGTGGCCTGAACACCTACCCCAGATTCCTCCTCCTAGTCTGTTTCCTGCTCCATCCACAGTGTGCGTGGATGCAGATTGCTTTTGTTTGGGTTGTCATTGAGAAGTCACGATCCTGCTGATCAGGGCCTGGAGTGTCAATGAGATGCAGTGGTTGGACTTGAGAACTGTCCACGTGCACAAAGAGAATTGGTTTGTGCAGTTGTATATATAGAAGCTCTGATTAGATCTTTCCTATTACTTTTAGTTAATAAACATGACTGAGATGACTTGGTCACTTTGGAAACTTAAAGATTGTAATAAAAATGAATTTACACAGGAAGCTTAATCTCCAAAATTGCTTCAGGTTTGGGCTGTCATCCCCTCAGAATTAAAAACTGCAGAGAGTAAAATATGTAGAATAATATCAGCTGGCTGGAACAGATATGAAAAGTCATGAAATAAACTGGATAAATTAACATTTGCATGTGAAATGGAATCTCAAAAAATCCCCTTTTGATTCATTATCTATTCTCTTTTCTGTTGTTGTTTTGGTTTGGTTTTGCCAAGTGCTTAATGTAAATAGGAAGCTAGACAATGTAGAGAAATGTCGAAATTGTGTACTGTAGTCCAAACTGTATAGTTTCTTTTGAGAATAAAATGAAGCAAAACTAAGTGAGCCGAACTTGCCACTCAGCAGACGCCAGGCTTCATGATGTGGATGTAATGTTTAACTTTTCAAAACTTAACTCTGATGCGGCTCAGCCTGATGACCCAGCAGAAAAAGAGGCGGACCCAAGAGCACCCCTGGTTTTAACCCTTTCCACCACCGGGTGCAGAGAATGCCAGATCCCAATAGATAACTAAATGAAGTGTCCAGTTCAGAACCAACATTGAATTGAAATAGGAAATGATGGTATTTCATCTGTGGCTTGTTTGTGGAAATTAATGCAACATAAATATGGTAGATGCTGATTTACTGAGCAGTGAAACAGAGCTCCAAGCAACAGACTTTTTATTTTAATTCGATGTCTGAATGACAACAGTAGGCTAGGTGACCTGTCAAGCCACAGTTCTGAACTGTGACAAACAAGCATATGTTTTGTAAAACACTTGGCAGAGCGTGACACAGGAGTTTTATCAGCTATGTGACTATGTAGAACTCCCCAATAAATAATGTAGAGTTAAGAATTTTTCCCTGAAAAGTTCCTTCATATCCGTGTAGATGGTAGAATGAACTTCATCAGTGCTTCTGCATTGGTGTAACATGCAGAGACTTTCCATTGAGATGCAAATAGCCTGGCCTCAATTAAATACCTTTGTTGTGATGAATTTAGACTTGTTCTTTTGCTTTCTTTTATTGAACAGTAAAAGAAAATAGTGGTGAAGTAATTTTTTTTTTTTTTTTGAGACAGGGTCTCACTTTGTAGTTCAGGCTGGTCCTGAGCTCACTATGTAGCCCAGGCAAGCATGGAACTCAGCAATCCTCCTGTCTCTGCCTCCCGAGTGCTGGGATTACAGGCATGAGCCACCCTGCCCAGCACTGTGGTAAGTGGTGCTGATTGCTGGTTGATTGTTGGTGGGTGTGAGTCACCACGCCCAGCATTGTATGTGGTTACCAGGATAGAACTCAGGACCTTGAGCTTGCGAGGCAGGCACCGGAACCACTGAGCTAAATCTCCGGCCCGAAGTAGTGTTTCTTAATAGTGACACGCCTGTAAAAGCAGTAAGACAATTATTCTTCTACTTAAACTCTAGTTTTGGACACCTATGAATAGTGGTTAAGTTTTTTTTTTTTTCCTTCCTTTTCTGAATAAAGAAGCTTTTACCATTACAGAGAACCATCATTCACTCCCAGGTTGTTCTATTCAAGGAAAATATTTTGATAAATACTATATTTCTCAGGGCCATTTCTTCAAAGCTCATCGCCTCATGGTGGGTACAGCCACCCGGCTGTGTGAATGTTGTGTGGTAACATTCTCTGCTAGCCATTTGCAACTGCTTATATCAAACTTGGGAATTTTCTGTTTCTCTTTTCAGCCAGGAAGAGATTAGCTAGTGCTGTAATATCTCTCTTTACAATTTTTTCAAGCGTTGGCTGAGGTTTTGTAGTATTGCTGGAAAGAAGTTGGCCCTTTGTCAGAATTACTTAAGGATCCCGGTAAAAGGAGGTATGGCACATGCTCCTGATACCTGCAGGAATCAAAGCACAAGCCAGTGCCTGGGCTTCCTGTTGGAAGCAAAACCTGGCACCAGATGACCACCGAAGAAGGTGACCGACCACCACTAGTTGGTCATGAGATGTGTTGGAATTTTCTGTGATTGCATTTACTGTATCATCTATCTTTCAGGGTTTTATCAGAAATATTTTAGGATGATTCAGAGTTTAGTCTTCCAGATACTCCTGGAAGATAGCAGGTGTACAGTTTATCCTGGTGTTTGTTGCTGGGTGGTTAGGATTTGAGGCGTTTCGAAAGGACTTGTTTAATGTTGAAAAGGAGCCAATGGTAGCTCTCCTGCCTTTCTCCGTATGTGCCGTGGGATGGCGCCTCTGAAGCCTAAGAGACCGGGGGAGGGTCAAGCTGTGGGGCTCAAGACCTGGGTGGAGCTCGCTTCCGGCCTCTCACTCAGCTCCCCACCCACCCGCAGGTCTCTCGCTCTCCCTGGTCCTGCCTCACGCTTTTATCAGTGAGATGATTTCAGAGCGTCTCCTGTAGCTCACAGGTTCTGTTATTCTGTTGCAGAGCCAAGGGCAGGCTGCCTATGTAAAAATCCAGGAAGGTATGCTTTCCCTTGTAGAACTGTTCATTCCATATCATGGTTCAGGCTGTCTAAACTAGAAATATTGCTAGATGGGGCTGATTAGAAGACGTAATAAAGTAGGGAAAAAAATCTGCGTTTTTAAGTGAAAATACAGTCCCTGGAGCAACTTTACAAAATGCTCAAGTGGCGAGCTGATCAAAAGTTGATCTTTTCAACTTGGTCATTTCATGGCTAATTAGACAGTAGACACCCATAATTGCTGGCATATTAATACCATTGCTTTTGCCTTTTCCCTGTGGTCTAAAAGACAGTGTAAAAGCTCTAGCTAGCCTATTTAAAGAAGTAAAATGTTTCTCAGTGAAAAATGATCATTGGAAAACCCCAAACAGATGAAAAGTTCCCCAGGAACTCAGTGTGGATGCTTGACCTTAGAAGTTTTGAGGGGGCCCTGGCTGCCGCCGCTGTCAGACCACTGGGTAGAACCCACTGCCTTCTGTTTTGTGCTTCCCACACGTAGGCTGGGCCACCACAAGAGGTCAATTTGGATACTATGGTCACATTTTCAAGAGAATCATAATTATGACCTCTAATTATGTACAATTTTGCCTACTGAGTTAAAGATAATGGTGCCTCCTGCTTAGAAGTCTTAAGTTAATTGCGGACAGAGGCCAGGAGAGTGCTCACATCAGTCCCCTCTCCCAGTCCTGACTGGGCACACTTGAAATTGGGCTCACTATGGTGACCACATTAGTTAAGCTTTCGGTTTAACCAGTATTGCAGTGGAAGGGCAAATTGAACTTGCGTGGGGGGGTCTTCAGTGGGCGTAGACCTAGGTGGCCTCACAACCCATTATCACCTGGAACTGCATGCTTCTGGCCTTATTTCTGTCCTCCAGCACAGACCTGTAGAGTGTCTCCCCACCATTATTTTGTAATGGTGACAGCTTCTCACGACCCCTTCCTCTCTAGATTCCCCCAGCCAACACCGGTTCTGGGCCAGGTGGGCACTGGTTCTGGGCAGGTGGGTTTCATCTCATCCCCCCCCCCACCTACCCCACCCCAGCCTCTGTCCACACCCCCACCTGATCACCTCTCCCACCTCTAAGAGTTGGGAATCTTGGAGCAGATCTCATATGTCATTTCATTTCTTCTGTATATGTTGCGGTCTGTACTTCAGAAACTTAGAATTTGTTAAAACACAGCCATAGTACCAGTAGCACACGTTAGAATTATTAACAGTTCCTTAATATTTCATCAGTGCTTCCCCTTTTCCAGTTTTTTTTTTTT
>PVIC010001584.1:0-57626 GCA_004025085.1 Thryonomys swinderianus
TTTTTGAGACAGGATCTCGCTTTGTAGTGCAGGCTGGCCCTGAGCTCACTATGTAGCCCAGGCAAGCCTTGAACTCAGCAATCCTCCTGTCTCTGCCTCCCGAGTGCTGGGATGACAGGCGTGAGCCACCACACCCGGCACTGTGGTATGTGGTGCTGATTGCTGGTGGGCATGAGTCTCCACGCCCAGCATTGTATGTGGTTACCGGGGATCAAACTCAGGACCTTGTGCTTGCAAGGCAGGCGCCGGAACCACTGAGCTAACCTTCCGGCCCAGTGCACTTATTTTTTTTAAAGCAGAGTCAAGTTTTATTTGAAAAACTAAAAATGAGAAGTTAGAGAAAAATTACCTCTGCAGATCTGGCTTGGGCTGAGTAAAATCAGAAAAACCAAGACAAAAGAACACTCTGGAGAAGGCAGGGCAGGCTGTCATGAGGAAAGCCATGCTGGCCTGTATACAGTGTATTTACTGCTTGAATATTTCACACTGTGCAGCAGATTCCATGATAAATAATTTTTCAATAAAGATCCAACACTTTTGTCTCTAAATGGATAGTGTCAATGCACTGGACCTTCAACAGCCCCTATCACATAAGATAAATGGGTCAAGCCTTACAGGGTGCACAGTGCAGCATGTGTGAATTAGCTCTCAGACGCGACCAAATCCCTGAGATTTCTATTAGCTTTAGGCACTCACATAGACTATTCTACTTTCTACACATTCACAGGTGAAATGCATCTTACAATTTGTTTGTGGGAGGTAAAATTCAGCTGCAGCACTGTCATCATGCAATAAATGATCAACAAATGCCCACTGTCATCTTTTCCCCAAATTAAAAATATCTGACCAAAAAAACTTTTATAAAGATAGAGTATGGCTGGGCATGGTGGCTCACACCTGTAATCCCAGCACTCGGGAGGCAGAGGCAGGAGGATTGCTGAGTTCGAGGCTTGCCTGGGCTCCATAGTGAGCTCAGGGCCAACCTGAACTACAAAGCGAGACCCTGTCTCAAAAAAAAAAAAAAAAGATAGAGTATGACCCCTATGTCTAACGCCTTTTTCCTTACAGTGAACATGACAAACTAAATACAATCTTCAGCATTCACAGGACTCAACAACCTCCTTAAAGAAAATGCTAAAAAATAACTTAGCTAAGATAAGAATGATTTTATCTTTACTCAGCAGGTGTCCAGAAGGATGACAATAAACCATCTGGTCACATTCTTGAATTAAATGTCTGAAATGTTAAAATCGATTCCCACACTGACTCATCCGCAAATACCTGAAATTCCAAAGAACTTACTTTTGGCTTTTAAGAAGCCTTATTCCTTAGATCCCAATAGACAGACTTGCTTCCATGAGGGACATCTTAAAAGGTGACAATACCTTTACATTCCTGCACAACATCAGTTTCCGTTTTATCACAGTACCGGAAGCGGTGATGACCGGAAATGGGGATGGTACGTGACTTGACTGTGAGTGTGGTGACCACAGTTAAGCTGGACTCTCAGCAGATAACACATACCACAGAATTTTAAATATCCAAGCTAGTTTATCAATCTTGGCACAGATGACTAAGAGACTTCTTTCCATGCTACTTAACAAATCTGGATTCAGGACCCAACAAAGCTAAGTATCTTAGGAATCCTCATGAATTATTTCTATAGCCAAGGTTATCCTGCTAATCCTGCTGAGTTAAAATCTCTGAAATTTCAAGGACTTTCACCTTTTTATTTTCCAATGTAAAAAAATAGCAATTGAATACGGAGGCTGGGATTATATCAACCTTCCATTGGCTATGGACTTTCAAAATGAGTGCAATGTCCCACTCTGCAGCTCAAGCTATCCTAGGCAGGCCTGGAGGGTGTCTGTAAACTCTGGACTGCTATGTTCAGTCAACTACTGTCATCCGAGAACCAGGGTCTGCCTGTCTTGTGTTAATGATCGCTTTCAAACAACCAGAGAATAACTGTAGACACAGAAGTGAAATAAGGAAAGTGGATATTCTCAGCACATTATGATGAATATGGGTTAAAGAGATACACAGAGTATGTGTGAGACATTTTCCTACAGGATTAACCATTTCACTTAATCCTTATAAATAGCTCCACATTTTAATTTCCATTTTAAAGATGAGGATTGAACCATGGAAAGACAAAGCCATATTAGCAAAAGGTCATACGGCAAGGAAATGGCTGAGATAGGACATCAGCCTGGTGAATCTGGTTCCAAGGTCCAACTCTAACCACAGCGAACACCAACAATTTCAAGACTTCTAAATATCATACTCTCACACATGTGCAAACAAAGGCTGAAATGCATATTTCAAAGGCATGCTTAAAGAACAAGCCAACGAAGCCACCCAGCCCTCCCTTATCCAAAGTGAAATTTTAAAATGAAAAAGCTAAAATGTTTACTTGATAGGGAGACAAAAGACTTTACCTTCCCCAGGATCACCATTTCCCTATTTTAGCTTGAAGTATTTTTCATTTCCTGGGCCTGTTGTACCTACAGGTGGTTCTTATTTCTAGTCAAAATGTCTGCTTTCCAATTTCCATGGATTTGCATTTAAATCCGTAGGATGTAGAAAACATATTATTTGATACTCTCTTGTTCCCATGTTAACCCTTTAGCGACTTCCAGAGAGGAAAAGGAAATGCTGTGCTAACCATGTCTCTCAGAATTATAACTTAATACAGTTAAGAGGAGACTCTGTATGATGGCCTTTCCTCATAAGAAGGTCGCCATACCATTTTCCTCCCAGATGGACAAAGCCTGGCATGCTGGCATATGCCTTGGTGTGAAGACCACTCCTATGTTTTTCAAAAGAATTTAGATCCCACCCCTGCATTCCACAAGCAGCCCTGAGGAAAATCAGAAGGGCAGACATGACACCATGTGCCCCTTTCCTGGGACAATCTCTGCACTATGTTTCATAGGCAGGAGTGAGGAGCCACATCATCCGGGCACCTCTCAGGGTACCTCTCCTATTGCCAGCGGGACACCCCATTGGCCTGGAACAAAAACACAGCTCCATACACAGAAATAAGTGATGCCAGTTATGGAAGGCACTGAACTGAAGACCCAGCAATTATACTTCATTCGTAAATGTCTATGGTCTTTAAAATAACCCAAAACAAGGATTGCTATCCCAATCTTACAACTGAGGAAAGCAAAATTCAGCAAGGTTTGATGTAGTTTGCCTGGAGTGGATTCACCAATGTCTAGAGATTTCCCAAGCCCAATTTCTTTCCACTGTTCTCTGGGAAACTACTCCAAAAATCATCTCCCCACATAAAGTATCTTCTTAAAAATTCTATTTGTAACTTCACACAGTTACTTCAAAGAGTAAAACTCATGTTCACTGGATTATCTAACACCTGAAGAAGCAAACTAAATCAGAAATGATTTAGTTGAGAAAACTTGATAAATGATAAAAGATTCTGCACCTGTGGTTTCTAGTTATACAACCATGAGGAAGATAAAGCAGGTTTGAATAGAGTAGATAAAAACTACTTAAAGGCCGGGTGTGGTGGAACATACCTATAATTCTAGTATTCAGGAGGCTGAGACAGGAGGATTGCTATACAGTGAGTTCAGGCCCAGACTGAGTAAAACAGTCTCAAAAAAAAAAAAAAAAAAAACACCTACTTAAGTATTGAAAAGGGTGGATAAAAATCAAAACAAAACTACTTAAAAGGGTGGGGATGGAATTTAATAAAAAAGCACTTACCTAGTATGTACAGGGCCTAGCTTCAATCCCCAGCACCTCAAAAAACACGCTACTTAGGAGGGATTAAGGTCAGTGCAAATCAAGGCATTTCTTCCAAAAGAATCAGATACCAGAGGCACTTTCTTCTGATTAGTCCATAGGGGTTTTTCTGGGTATTTTGGGGAGTTGGGGAGAAAAATCACAAAAATAAGAAGACAGAAAAATGTGTAAGTCCTTTATTTAGTACGCATTGTTCATTTCAGCTTGGAATGTTCAGTCACGTTTAATGTTGAGCTTTGAAGCTTATGGACAAGCATCTCAACTCAGGACGTCTAATCTAGGATCTCACTGGGAGAAATCGGAAATGAACACAGCAGTGACCTCTGTAGCTTTTCCCTTTTAAACATATTTAAAAAGAGATAAACTATTTTCCAAAGATGAATATGAAACAACTATAAAACCATCCTATCCTACTTTAGTTTCACGCTAAGATTTTATGTATACAGAAATGGGCATGGATGTATGTTTGCATATATGTATGCAGCACTTCAACTGCTTTTCTTAATGGTCCTGAAGGGTTCTGCAATTTTTTTTTATAAAACTACCACAAACAACGCAGGCATCCATTTTACAGTGATCAAATCTCCCACACATGTTAAGTTCTGCCCTCGTATCATATTCCACCTATTTTAACTATGGAATCAAAATGACTTAAAATTGCTCTTAATGTGAAATTTTTTAAAAACCTAAAAATACCAACTTAGCACACCTTAAACCACATAAGGTTTGTCCTGGTTCTCCCAGCAGGGCTAGAGCGGCCTCCCAGGTAGGGAGGGTCAGCCCCGAGGGCCCCTCAGTGGAACATGTCCTTCAGGGATCCCAGGTCTGCAGGGAGAACCCCACCCTGCAAGGCGAGCTACCAGGATGGGGGCAAAAATAGAAATGCTGAGCCCATTTTACTAATCTCCGTTATACTCAGCTACTTCCCTTTCTCCATTTGCCAAAGCTTGGCCTAAAACACAACCTGGTTACAAGAATAAGGTAATGGATAATTTTTAAAATTTGATTCTGCAAATTATCTTGTTTAAATATCCCAAGTTTGGTGAATTTCCAGGCACACTGGTTATGAGTTACTGAATTTAGTCTGTATTCCAATGCAGGCCTACCCAAAAGACACTAGCTGAAGGGGGAGGGGGTACCTATAGCCCATTAAACCAGTCAGTACCACGGAGCAGAATGGGTAGGAGCCTTGCTACCTAGAAGGCAGCCACCCTAGCGATGACACGATCTGCAACTTTACCGTGGTCAATATCAAGTTCTTATTGAAAGACACAAAAGAGATGGTTTCCCTTCGCTGCCACGTGTCACTCTACCAGGATGTACTGAGGACGCTTTAGCACAAAATCTTTTTAAATATAACCTAAAACTGCAGAAAGAGAATATTTCGCTCTTGATATAGACAGCAAGTCCTCCTTTGGGCTGGTAAAAGCAGACTAGCCCAAAAAGAAATCTAAAGGATCATCACCCTGAAAATACATCATTTGAAAAACAATCAGCAGCCATCAAAGGTAGATCTCCCAGGCTCCTGCTAGATCTGCACAAAGGGCGGGGTGCATGGGGAACCAGAGAAGGACCTGCACCCCTTCTCCCCATCTCCCTCCCAGGCTTCGCCTTTGGCAGTGCTCAGTGAAACAATAAGGCGAAAACCTGGAGAAACCAGAAAGGTTCGCCCGTAGGAAGCGTTTTCTCCTCCAGGGGTGTAGGCCATCTTGTGCGTCCGCATCCCAAGGTGTCACCAGGCAACACCCACAGCTGCTTTTCCACAGCTGGTTGTCCATGTCCCTTGGGCAGGTGGCCAGCAACATGGATCTGTCAGACAAACGTGTTACTGATGCCAGTCAAGAAAGCCACCATCTCCATCTCCGTAGCGCGGTGTGTCAGGAAAAAAGAACAATGGACTGTTCTAGAAAGAACCGCAGTATGCATCTGTAAAAATGTGGGATCTACAATTCGCCCTCTCCACAAAGGCTCCTCTCATTTTTGGTCAAATGATATCAGTAAGAAAGAGAGAGATGAGTAATGGCCGGGAAGAAACACGCACGCCGTGGGGGAGGGGCGGCTGTCACTCGCGTCCGCGGGTTTCCCGCAACATCTCGGGCGAGCGCCTTTGTTCCGCGGCTCCGGGGAGCGGTGGGTGGATGATGGGTGGATCAGACCCGGCCGCCCGGCCCTCCACGCCCTGCTCTGCGGCGCATGCGCGAGGCCAAGACAAAGGAATAGGTAATTACAGTCCCGATCCATCATTCCGCCCGCAGTGCTGGAGGTCTGCTGGCCCCGGCTGTGATCCCCGGGGCCGGGGCCGACCCACACCCCGACAGTAAAAGGCCACCTCGGTGCCAGCGCCGGATTTTAACTCGCCACGCACGCGCCAGTGGCCGTGGCTGAGAGGTGTGTCACTGGCCCTGCTCGAGGTACCTAATGTGCCTCCATGTGCAACTCGCTCCTTTCGGCACAAAGTCGCCGGCGAAGGCGGTCTGCGAGCTCCTTTCAAGGCGGAAATGTCTCAGGGGAAGCAGATCGGGAGCCCAGCCAAGCGCTCGATGAATATTCATGAAAAGAATGCGGTTCGCGGCCACGCATTGTGTGCGCGATCCGATCGCGGCTTCTGCAATTTTTTATTTTACTGCCGAGAGAACGGGAACTGGACGTAGGAATGGAGCGGCTGGAGCCGGAGCTCGGCTCCGGGCCGGCGGAGCCCGCTGTCAGTTCAAGTTCACACCCCGGCGGGCGGCTGGGGGCTCCGGGATACACCCAGCAGACGGCTCGGCTCTGCCCGGCGCGGCTGTGCGTCTCTGTGCGCCCCGGAGCGCGGACCTCGTGTCCCGGAGCCACCCTGAGCCGCGACGCGGGAGTCCCCGGGCCAAGAAAACCCGTCTGCACGCCGACACCCCCGCGCCCCTCGCCCACACCAGGCCCCCGCCCGCCCGCCCCACCCCCACCGCGGGCTCCAGCGCCCCCCCGCACCGGGCGAGCCTCTCTCCCCGCTGCTAAGGGCTCCGCGGGCGGAAACGCGCACGTCAGCCCGCAAAACCCTGTCCTTGGGGCTGCGTGCGCTGGAAACCGTCTGCGTTCGGCATCTCCTCGCTCCCGCCAGCCCTCGCTCCCACACTCCGGGCAGCGGACCCCCAGCCCTCTCCTCTCCACCTCTCCAGGCGAGGCCCCGGCACCCCGCACCCCACAGTGCACGGAGCCCGAGGGACCCACGCCTCGCGTCTCATGCCACCGAGAGGACCCCGGCTCCGGGGGGGGCGGGGCGGGGCGCGACAGGGACCCCGAGTCTGGGGCGGCGGCGGAGGCAGCGGCGGGACCCCGGGTGCGCTTCTTACCGGCTCCGGGTGCCTGTGCCGCCCCTGGGTGAGCGCGGTGCCGCCGAGGGGCCCGGGTCGCTGGCGTGGTCCGGCCGGCTGCCTGGACGCGGGCGGAGGCGCTCTCGGCTCGACGGCGGAGCCCGCAGCGAGGAGCGAGTTGGAGCGCTGCCGCCGCCGCCGTCGCCGCTGTCGCTACTGCCGCCGCCGCTGCAGCCTCTGCATTTCTCGCGCGCTCCCCCTCCCCTTCCTGCCCAGCGCCCTCCCCCGGCGCGTCCGCCCGCCCCGCTCGCGCGGACCCGCCCGCCTCCTTCCCCTCCCCTCCCCCCGCTCCCCACCGTCCCTCCGCCTGCGCCGCCCGGCCTCTCGCGCCCCCTCCCCTCGCGGGGCCTCCGGCCAGCGCCCCGGCCGCCCCCACCTCCCTCCAGCCCGCACGCGCACGGCCCCCACCGCCCCCGCCAGCCCCTCCCTCCGCTGCCCCACCCGCGGTTCCCGCTCCCCGCGCTCCCGGCCTTTCGGAGCGGTCGGAGAAGTGCTGGCCTCGCTCAGCCTGAGGGGGCTGGCGGGTGACGCCCCTGCCACCAGCCCCCCGGCTCCGAACCCAGCCCCGCCCGCTCCAGAGGTCCGGCTCGGACGGTGAGGCTGGGGTGACCCAGTGGCTCCCCTCGGCGGGTTTCAGGGTGCCCTCGCGACAGGCAGGTCTGGGCGGCGCCCCTGCAGACGAAGCGGCCCCCGCGGGCTGAGCCCGAGGCTCCCGCGTGCGGCCCACGGGGCGCCCTGCGTCTCCCCGTGGAGGACGCTCCCGGGGCTTGGGAGAGGCGGCCAGACGGGCACCCGCCGTCGAAGTCTGCTATCTGTGCGCAATGGAGGCCACCACGTCTCAGAAGACGGGGCTGGCGAGCGAGGCAGCCGGCTCCGCGCGGCTCGCCAGCGCGCCGGCAAAGCCCGGTCTCCCGCTCCGTGCCCGGGCTTCCCGCGGGCACCGCCGTGCGTCCCACCGCAAAGTAACCACCGGGGACGGGACGTATTCAACCTGCTTACCTGTTGGCAAGAGGCAAACGCCAAAAGTAGCACTGAGTGACACCGTTCAGAGGGGAGCTCATTCCTTAGACAAAAGCCAATTTTACCTTTCCGCAAAAACCCGCTGAACCTTTGGAACCTTTTTGCGGCGTTCTGGCGCCCTCTGGCTGTGTTTGGATTGCGGTCCGGCTCGCCTGTTCCATCCCGCAACGGAAAATGATCTAGTTACAGGTTGGACTTGCCCTCCCGACCTGCGAGTGAATTCCAGCCGGGCCTGGACAGACCGGGCTGACACAATGTAACCATATTTCGGGGACCGATGCCCAAGGTAAGTGTTCCCGTTTTCCACGGCAGAGAGGTAAGTACGTTCTCCCTAACAGGCGATAAGCAGATCAGAACTTTGCTAACAGAGCTGACAATGTAAAAATGCTGCAGTAATGGTTTGGCAGTGGAAAGACTTGACTGAACAGACATTTACATATATAAAGTCAAATCAGATTAGATCAATGCATACAGGCCGGAATTACACTGTAACCAAGAAGATGATAAGGAAAAAAAACGGAGCTGTTTTGTTTTTTAGTCTCCCCCTCCTTTTTTTTCTATTTAAATTAAATAGGAAATATAATACAGGAACAAGGAAGCAAATAATAAGATCGTCTACAAAGCACGTTATTTATTTGAACATTTACGTATTTCTCAGCCTTCTGTTTGAGGCAGGATAATTCTGACATAGCCACCAGCTGTGTCAACTGAAACTGTCTCTGGATGCTACACATCCTCAAGGGGGAAAAACCCACTCCAGGCTAAAAACCACCCACTGGAAAATTTTTAACATTTATAAGCAAATCTAGGTTTTTACCCTATTGAATTGGAACCAAATTCACACTGGTACACTCCATATTTATTGGGTTTGTTAGAAGGGCTGAGTCATTATTCATCTTGCATTTGGGTTTTATTTTATAGGAGTGATCATCTTAAAATTAGTAAATACATGCTCCTATTTGTAGTTGCATGATAAGCCGTGGATATTAACTTCTTTCAGTGTTCTCTGTTTCCAGTCTTTTAAACAAACACAAAAAGGACAAGATAAAAATTAGTGTTCAGTACCAGCAGCGCTTCAGGCTACATTTCATGGTGGAGAGAAAAAGCAAGGCTTTCAAAGGTGTGATTGGAATACAGATCCCGGGTTACCATGGAAACCAGAGCCCAAAGTTCACATGAACGAAGAGTCCTGCGGATCCTAGGCTTATCTCCCGTTAGGTTTCGTTGTCTTCTTAAAAGACTTTTTAAAAAGAAAGGAAAGGAAATGAACTCTTCCATGAAAGAAGGTTCAACTCACTGGCAGTGCTCTTCATTTTTAAGAACAGGAAATTCGGGAGCATTTGTGGGCCTGCAGCAAGTGGTGGCGCAGTGTTGCCTTTCAGTGCAGCTCTGGTCCGAGAGCAACTTGCAGCCATCTTGGTTTTAGAAAGTTGTCAGTTTACCAATCACAGATGTCGCGCATCTGTTTGGGTTAGAAAGTAATGAGTCTGGGAGCATATGCTAAGGGTACAACTTCTGGTCAATTTAATTAGCGCTGTGCATTTGTGAAAAAAGTTGCTTAACTCTCCAAGTGGAATGAAAATATTTTCAACAAGCAGCGTTAACTGTGGTCCGTTTCCAGCGACCTGTATAACGTGCTCCGGTGTCGTGTAAGCGGCATCGCTGAGAACGTTTATACAAGATCATTGTTTGCTGATTACTGATTTCCGCTGAAAGATTTGCCAAAATATTGTTGACAAAACAAGAGATTCGCTGTCACCTAAATTAGTTTTTGTAAACTTTCGCACACGTTCAGCTTTGCAAACCAAGCCTGTGGCGTCCGTGGAGACCCACAGGGGGTTATTTGTGTAGACCCAGTTCGCCTATGAGCCTCAGTATGGCTCCCCCTACCTACCTTTGCCCCCGCCCCGGCCGAGCCTCGTTCTGCTTTTCCTATCCCTTCCTCCTAAATAGTAAAAAGAAGGTTAAGATTTCAAATAACAGGTGCAGACGGTGAAGAGGAGGCACGGGGACAGCCCTGTCACCGTCTTACTCCAGCCCCTTCTGCGCGTCCTGCGGGCTCGAGCCCAGGCGCGCTGGCCGCGGTGAGTCCCGAAGCCGAGACTCCCGCGCGGAGAATTCAGCTGCACTGCCACGTTTAGGCCGGAACCGCCTGCGGGGGCCCAGGTATCGCCCCCCAGCGCACCCGGACAGTATCTGGAGGTATTCTGGGTTGTGGCCGCCGGAGGTCTGCAGCTGGGGGGCGTAGAGGCAAAGGCGGCGCCACGCACGCCCTGCAATAAACAGGACCCAGGAGGGACAACCGCGCAATCCGAAAGGTCACCGTGACGGCGGGGAGGAGGGTGGGGGCCTCCGAAGGGCCCAGCAGCTGCTGCCGGCTGGAAGCGTGAATTTTTATTTGCATACGATGGGGCTTTTTGTTTGTTTTCCTCTGAGAAAACTCACTGCGGGGGAAGCTGCCCCTCGCTGCGGTTCAGGGTCACCAGCAGGACAGCAGCAGGCCGGAAGTCAGCATTTCCGGGGATTCCCCCGCAAACTGGCCCCGCTGCTGGGCCCCCCGACCAGCTCCCTCCGCGCTCGCGCTCGCGCGGTGAAGAGTGGATGTTGCCCCAGGAAAGAGGCCGAAGATGAACATGGGGATCCCGAGTTCCATCCCGTTACTACACGCTCAGTAACAGAGAAAATGGCTTCACCTCAGCTCCCTACTTCCTCTTCCCCTTTCTGCACTGTAAGGAGGCAGCTGAGAAACCTGAGCACACATGGGTTTACTTCAAAGCACTGGACGTGAAGTACAAGGGACAGGCCAGCCTTGGCTTGCACAGAAGCCTTTGCCCCGCACAGAAGGCACAGAGCGACAATCCGGCCATCGCCCTGAATAGTCCTCGTGCCCAAATCCCTTCTCCTTTCTGTCCATTGTAATTCTCCCACCTATTCCTTTGGTGGCAAAGAGCCCACCTAGCACCATCTCTGTTAAGAAAATTCGTAAAACAAATGCTGTAACCGTGTGTCTCACTCACCAGCTGGGCCTTTTCAGGCAGAACCTGCTTGTCCCCACCCCAAACCAGGGACTGAGTTCATGTGCAGGGGCTCAGATGGAGGAAAGTCCTTCCTTTTGTGGCCCATCCCCACACAGCACCTTTAAGCCCTTCAGAGATTGATGCGTGTACCGTGACATAAAGAATGTTGTAGAATAATTGTTCAAGTGGCTGCAGTCCTAAATAAATGAGACGGTAGAGGCCCCATGCTAAGTAGTGTGAGCAGGAAATCCCACCCCCTCAGTACCACCTGCTTCTACCCTTACAAGGTTGTAAGGTTGTAACAATGTAGGTAGTTTTACTCTAAATGCAGTGTAAGGAATGGTACCCAGTAAATCAGCAAGTGTGAAAAACAAGTTGCTAAACAGAATGCAAAGAATTTGTTATAAATAAGCAAAGGGTATTCCTTTTGTTGCTTCTCCAAGTGGAAATCTTGTCTGAGTTCCAACATCTACCAAAGTATGCTCCCTGACAGACTCCTTAGAAGTCTCAAGCAGATGCTATAACTTTCAGTCCTCAAGCCCAAGAATCTCTTACTCAGAAAGAATGACTTCTCTCCAAGCAAAAAAAAGTAAAATGATAAGAAACAAGAGAGCCAAACCGAGAGTGTACTGAGGGTCACGCCGGCATAGACGTTTTAGGCCAGCTAGAAAGCCAATCAGCCAACCCACGACTGTGCGGTGGTGCTAAGGAGAAGCCAGTACTGTGTGTGTGAAGGAGAAAGACAGTCTGCCAGAGTGACTGCCAAGTGCCTGGCACAACCAGGGGTCACGGTTACCATCCTGAAGCATCCAGTGCCCCTGAAAGTCTTAGATGCCAAAAGAAACTCAGTATCATCGTAATTAAAATATTAAGTTTGTCAAAATCAAACACAAGAAAAGGTGTCAAGAACACGTCCCTAGACGCCTAAAGCAAGCTGTTGGACAATATGTACAGTGTTGTCCCATATGGATTATAAACACATGGGGTTAGTTCTGTGGCATTTGACCCCCGAATGTTAACTATGGGTCCCCAAAGGTATCATTTCAGAGGTCGGGTGGAAAGTGGGTCAGTGTTTTAATACTATGTTATAAAATTAGGTTGAATAAATGTTCACACTCCAGCTCATTCATAGAACATAAGACCGGCCCTCCTGCTTTCTTTATGTAGAGGTGATTGACCAATAAATAGCAAGTATAGGAAGAGAGAGGTTTTAAGTTCTAGTTATCCCCTACCTCCTCCATTCACGTATAAACCTACTTATCAAGTTGATGCACCCATCTCTCTGTCTCTCTCTCTCTCTCTCTCTCTCTCACACACACACATACACAGTTCTGCTTTCTACATAATGTCATTTTTCTGTGTCTTCTTCAATGTATCTGAATAATACAGCATTATTTAATACTAAGTCAAAGCAATTAGGCACATTAGACTCTATTCAAGACCAATTACCTTTCTCTTTTTTATTTCTAATATCAAGCTATGAAAGCTTAAAACACAGAAAAGCCCTCACCTTTTGAGATACTCAGTTTAAATTTCTAGATATGGCATCTCTAAATCAATGCTATACTGCTTTTTTATGGCTTTTGCCCTTCAATTGGATTAAACCGATTCAGTGCAGAAGAACCTAAGCAAACTTGTTTTCCCAGAGCTCCAAGAAAGATACATTTCACAACATTCATGGACACAAGATGGTTTTAAGTTGCATATATTTAATTACTAATAAAATTAGACTATTTTTCCAGTGTTGGGTGGTTGTATGGGTTTTATCTGGTTGGAAAGTGTTAGCTTCCTATGAAGAGGCTGATTACCAGTTTTGAATGAATAAAAGTTTTCTGTCCATCCCTTTAACCTTTTTTAATGGGGAAATTGATTCTGTTCTTACAGACCATTTCTTTCTGTCACCCGTCATACTCCATCGGGACTTGACTAGGAAGATGATCATACATCCTGGAGGGTAGACAGACAGGCCTGGTTGTTAGATAATAGGTTACAGTGCTACTTTGGCTTCACCCCCAGCCTTGTAGGTTTGAATAAATTCATTCATTGCTCTTAACTTCAGTCTTTTTTTCTGAGTCTTACATTTTTTAAATGCATTTAAAGCCTTTAACCAACTCATAAAACACACTCCAAAAAATATGTCCTTAAGAAATTCACTTTGTACAACACGAGTAGGACCATTAAGGAAAGGATGTAAGAAAAGCTAAGTACTGAAATGAGGAACACAGAAGCCTTAGGTAGATAGTTATCATGAACAACCTGAAGTATGTTTCTACATATGCACAGAAATATTTAGCTATCAGCTTCCTGGCAACCACAAAAACACAAAATATTATGGACTGGCCGGGCGTGGTGGCTCACGCCTGTCATCCCAACACTCGGGAGGCAAAGACAGGAGGATTGCTGAGTTCGAGGCTTGCCTGGGCTACATAGTGAGCTCAGGGCCAGCCTGAACTACAAAGCAAGACCCTGTCTCAAAAAAAAAAAAATATTATGGACTGTTTAACAAAAGAAAATATTTCCAGTGTCAGGTGACACATCTTCCTATCAGTCAACTGAGAGGGCTGTGCTGTGCAACCCTTTATGAAAGGGAAAATGAATTTCATGAAGATTTTTATGGAAGATGTAGGAAATTTCTCATGAAGCCATTTATGAAATTAACCTCCACGCTGCAGAAGTCGTCATTTAGTAAATCTGCTAAACTATGTTTCTAAAGACATAAAAGTAGTATCCAGACAGGCACCTGTGTGCTGGGGCTGACAGACTCTCCATGTGGATGGAGATGGCGAAGTACGTAGGAGCCCTCACGGGCTGCGTCTCCTCCGTGCAGCTGGGACCCCAGACTCATGGAGTTTGGGGCTGGATATCAGGGAGTTGTTGGCTCAGTTTTCCCACAGACTCTTCTTATTAAATGCCAGACATTTGGCATGCGCTTTAAACAAACACCGGAGAGCAAAACAGACTTCTTAAGTGTTGTGTTGGCAGAAACCCAGTAAGACATATTTATATTTTAAGGTTTGCCTTCCTCCTCCTCTCATTCCCCCTCCTCTTCCTCCTCCTCCTTCTTCATTTGAAATCACAGCTTGTATTTTGGCCCCATAGGAGGTCTCTCCCCTATTTCTCCATGTAAGTTCACTATGGGAGTCTTAACAGTGAACGCTCCACGTCTTGGTTTGTACCCATTTGAAATACATGAAAGCACCTGCAGGTTGCTGAGCGGAAGTGCCAGCGGCCAGAAGCACTGAGCGTGGACGACGCAGCCTTGGCTAGAAAGATGTTCGGGGGCCACTGCTACCTTTCCACCAGCCAGATGGACTCAAGCAGAAGAGGAAATCCAAGCCGAAAGATGGCGGCTTGGTGTCCAGCAGAACTCTTCCCTGGGGAAGGGGACGCTGAAGATTGCAGCCTGGGAGTCTCTAACGCTTCCCCAAGGGCTGAGAGAAATAGTGTAGCCACACACGTGGCACAAGTTCTGTGAAGCTTTACAGCTCTCCCCTTGTGTAAACTTGTGCCGGACACCTACCTCTTGAAGTTGCTGTTACCTGATAATCTCAAAAGTACTGTGAGCCCTTTAAAAGCAATTCAAAACTAATTTTAAGGGTAGAATACTTCTGAAGGCAGGTATGGACCACACAGGAGACTCCACCACAGATAGATGGTAGATAAGTAGAGTCACCCCTAAACTGTAATATTAAACTGCATAATAGAGTGACTTTAATCTTCCTTTCAAAACCTCAAAATACTATGCATTGTGCTATTGACTTTAGGAAATTATTTACTTTAGGAATTATTTCAAATTGAATCCAAGAGCTCTCTAATCTTTTTAACATGCAGATATAGAATTTCATGTGACTATTTCTATATTCCCAAATCACTTTCTCTTGACTAATATAAACTCCACACATTCTTTAATCCAGTCAAATCCACTGAATTTTTTAACCATTTTTTCAGCACGTGACTGTGTGACACCTAAGGTGATGAAAATTTGAACAGAATCCCCATTTCCATTAACACTGGGCTTCCACCCTCCTCTGAGGTTTACTTTCTTTTAATTCTATGAATTCACATTATCACAGCAATTGAAATATAACTGGAAATATCTGCCAGTCTAGTCTGAAATTAGGTCCGCGTGGAGAGGCAGAAAGGAGAGAAAGAAAGCAAGTCAAGTGCTCTGATTAGAAGAGACAGAGAGCCAGGCTCTCTGGAAGAATAAAACATGAAGCATAATAAAGACCAGAAGATGCAAGGAACTTTTCTGGAAGGGACACTTAAATATTACACAACAGAAGAATTCTCTCGTGCTATAGGATGAATCCTAGTTAAATAGACATAGTTCTAACTTTATTTACCTTGAATTCCTGGAGGTAGTAACTCTAATTTTGAGTCTGGGCTTAGTTCTTTTTCTACCCTTAAATGCTAAGAATGCTTGAGAGCTTTAAATCACATTTCAAATCGAAAAACTCACTTGAAACAAACAGCCGTATTTTAAAGAGCTAGAACGAGCCAGATTTTTACGAGAGAATGAGTCACACATGCCAGATGGGCGGATAATCAGTCAGTTGATCATTTTATTCTTTCTGTGACCAAAACTTTGCAGCACTGTACCTCAGAGACGCCACCAAGTCAGTCTCTTCCCAAAGCTGATGTGTAATTGTCATGACCGTTTCGGCCAGTTCTCTCAGTTTGCAAATTAGGGCTGTAAGTTCCATTAAGTTTCCAGAAGCTTCCCAAGCGCTGTTCAGTGCTGTTTCTACCTCTGTGTTCTGAGCAGCAGATAATGCACGGACCAGGGTTGCAGGGAGTGGTCGTTTTTGCCAGGGGAATCCTAAACTCATGTTACATAAGCTACTTAGGAAGCATCTACTGGGCTCAAGAACTACTGCTGAATGTTGAGAATTCCACGAGCAGCAGGCAGAAGAGGCTCGTGTAGGTAGAATGGTCACTTCCAGAGAGGACTTCCTCCCTGAGGAAGGAGAGGCTGGGGATGGGGAGCCAGTCTGAGCTGAGTGGTCAGCGAAGCCCTCTGAGTGGGGTGGAACAAACTCTACGGACAAGAGCCAGTCCTGCACAGGGCGGGAAGAGGAGTGCCATGGGCAACGCAGGGCAGCAGTATAAGCCCCTGGCGCTCAGGGGAGGAGGCGGAGCCATGCCCAGCTGTGCTCAGGGCCAAGAGGAAGAGCTGGATGAAGACAGGCAGCTCCTGGGCGCGTGGAGGTGGCCTGAGGCCTGGGCGGAGTATACAGAGCCACGGATTAAGGGAAACTGAGTAGAAATGAAGACAGAGGATACAGACAAACCCTCTGAGAAGCTTCACAGTGACCGGAAGCAGTAAAACACAGCCTTAGTTAGCTACAGAGAATTTGGGGTTAGGGAAGGAAAAATGTTTGTGGGAAGCCCCCCCCGAGGGCGGGGGTGGGGGAAGACCATGAAGGCCAGCGTGGTGAACCTATGGCACGCGTGCCACAGCTGGCTGTTTATCACTAAAAGGTTCTCCCTCGCTGCATCCCATGCACCTGAAATGTTCATTAAAGGAAAAGCATTGCATTGCAATTTCAATCTGGTTTTCCAAATAGCCACAAGGTGGCAGGGTCTTGCAAGAAATCTGTGTCGCCCGTTTTTGCTGATTGCTGTAGTGTGAGCGACACTAAACCCAGGAAAGTGTGGACTTTTTCATGCACTTTCTAATAAACTGGGAGCCAACTTGTATTAATATTAGAATATACATGCACTTCTTTGTCTTATGAGAGACTTCTTGAAACTGAAAAGGGAAATAAAATACAAAACTTGGCAAAGTACCCAAGGGCTATGGAAGTACAGTTTGACTCTAAAATTTGTGCCTAATTAAGTCCTCTCAGCTTCGTCTTTGTTTTGTTTCGCTGTATTGAATTTTAGTTAGATAAAATATGTTAAATCATTTAGATAATCAAACCAGTTGCTTTCTTTAGCGTATTTGTAAACTTTATTTTCTCCACCTGTAAAATGTAGCTGATACCAACAGCTCTCTGCATTATTTTCTCCCAAATATCTGCTGCCTCTGTCTGTAGGTGTCCTGTGACTTTATCAAACTACCTGAGATAATTAACTTACAGAGACAAAAGATTTTCTGGCTCGTGGTCTTGGAGGTTGTGCCTGACCCTTCGGGGCCATCGCTCTGGCTGTTTGAAGCAGCCTTTCATGGTGGAAATACCAGGCAAAGAGAGCTGCTCTGCTCATGACCTGAACGACCAGGATCTTAAGTCCCCTTCAGGCACACGCAGGCCTCGAGATGCACAGATCCGTCAGCAGCCCCTCGTCCTTGGGCCTCCGCAGCCTCCCGATGGCGGAGTAGCATGCTGGGGACAGGCCTGGACACGGGCGCAGGGGACCCCGGGCTGTACCACACTACTGCCATCCCGGCAGGGAGGCCTTCCCCACCCACTGCTGTCAGACCCAGCTGTGTGACTGGAGAAGCTGCTCGTGTCACGGGACAAACCCTCCCTGTCACACAAAGACGGGAGCGACTGCGCGACCTGCTTCGGCCATCATGTCTACAAAACCTCATGTCGGTCACCTCCTGGCAGCGGTTTAAGCCCCTGCTCCTGGCTCAACATCTCTCCTTGCCCGTCCCGCCGACACCACCAACGTCCCCTGGTCCCCTCCGAGGTCCCCATGATACGGCCTCCCATTGGACCTGTGGCCTGGATGAGAAATAATTGTGAATTGCTGGCCACCCCGAGATCTGGGGCTATTTTTTATTGTAAAATAAACTTAAAGTCTAGTTGGACCAGTGCCACCCCTTTCTTGGCAGCTGTGCGAATAGTGAGAAAAGATCTGTGAAATACTCAGCCCCGTTTGTGGTAAGTCTCAGGCAAAGCTGTGGTGTTGTTAGTAACACTGGTCATTACGCATTCATTCACTCGCTTTCCCTGCCCTGCTCATGATAAAAGCACATTAGGCAATACGTAACCTCCTTTACAAGCTGTTTGTGTCATTTAGAGGCCGAAAATGAGATTTAAGATGCAGTAAACAAGCTAAGACATTTGCTTGCTGATAGCAAAGAAAAGTGCAGTGATTAAGTCCTGTGCATAGGGTGACCTGCTCAAGAATATTTATTGGACAGTTAGTGTTAATTTCCTGACGCCACCTGGGTGCCTCTGCAGTCTGCATCATGCAGAAGACACTGGCTGCTACACACAGCCAATATGCAATTACTTAACCCACGGCACTCTAATTTCCCTAATTTAATTCCACTGCATAATTTTTTTCCTCCACTAATGATAGTGAGTTCTCAGCATCTAACTCAGGAAAATGTACACTCCACTCCCCATGCCAGGGCAGAGTAACAAAGCAAGCTTATCTAGTGCCAAATTAGAGTTATTTTTCAAACTCTTTGACATATGTGCAAGAGTATGTGTTCTAATACCCCAAGAATGCAAATCACTTTCAAAGTGATGCCCACTTAGTACCCTTGGCACAGTTTTGACTGTTTGCATGCCAGTAGGAAACTTCCTGAGTGATGCGTACTCTGCCTCCAGTTCCTGCTCAGTCTTTCAGCCCAGACTGTTCACCCTCCAGATGGTTCACAGTAAGATTTCCCCAACTGGCCCCTCTCACAAAAACAGGAAGTGGTTCTACACTGTCCTTCTTTCACCAGAGGACATAAAAGCCCACTCACCTCAGAACCTTCCCAAGGCCCAGGACACAGAAGCAGGCAATACCCAAGTCGCAGGTGTCTCTCCCACCACGCAGCAAGTGCTTGAGAACTAGGAATGTTGACATAGTATCAACACCCTCTGAGCTACTAGAGGAGAGAGTATATGTTGAGAATAAGATCAAGGAGACCTAAAATAAGCAGCATAGAGCAGAGAGATTTCTTGGGAATTGGAATATGATCAGCAATATATAAATTTCCATGGACGATTAGAACATAATATGCGGGGCATCCTAGAAAGTAAAACAGAAATTTCAAGAAATAGCAAACAGAAGGAACAAGAAAAAAGATCTGAAATGAGAAGTTCAACGGTTTTGCAATTCCAGAAAACACAAAGACATTATCAGAGACTATAGAGAACCTTCCCAAGAAGTGAACTGTCCCAAATTCAAAAAGCACACTGAGCTGGGCGTAGTGGCTCACGCCTGTCATCCCAGCACTCGGGAGGCAGAGACAGGAGGATTGCTGAGTTCAAGGCTTGCCTGGGCTACATAGTGAGCTCAGAGCCAGCCTGAACTACAAAGCGAGAACGTGTCTCAAAAAAAAAACACTGAATGCAAAGCCTGTTGAATAAAAAGATCCCAAGAAGGCACACCATCTAGAAACTTCAGAGCCCAGAGATAAAGTGAAGGTGCTAGCAACTTCTAAAGACTAAACAAACAAATAGAGCCAGGAGTCCAAGTGGCAGATCTAGGAGCGTGAAAGAAGTCTTTCACATTGTAGAAGAAAAATGACTCTCAGTCTAGTATTTCCAACCTAAGCAACCTACCCATCAGAAGGAAGGACAGAGTAGACATTTTCAGACTTTTGTTAAGGAGTCTGTCATGAGAAGGGCAGGAAGGACACTTGGAACCCCAAAAAGGACAGTGTCCAACGCAGGAGGATGTCACAGGGGAGCCCCAGTGTAAGATGAGGGCAACAGGCCAAAAGGCAGACATCAGAAAAGATTGGGATAACGCAGCCCGTGAGAAGGTCTCCCTGCATGTTGGTTTCCATGGCCGTGACAGTGCCTGAGGTTATGAACACAAAAGGGAGGAAAGCTTTTCGTGGCTCATGGTTTCTAACATTTTCATCCATCATCCTTTGGCCTTGTTACTGTGGGCCTAGCCTGTGGAGCACCGTCATGGTGAGGGAAGTGTGTGTTGGCAGCAGCTACTGACCTCATGGCAGCTGAAAGCAAAACAGAGGAAAGGGGTGGAATCCCAAGAGCTCCTTTGAGGACACGCCCCATGACATCACTTCCTCTCACTAGGCCCCACCCCCTGCAGAGAGTCCACGTTTCCCGACAGTCCTATACACTGTGACAAAACCTTTAAAACATGGGATACTGGGAGATACTCCAGATCTAAACTATAGCAAATATATGGCAAAAACTGATCTGAAAGATTCTGTGATGTTTTGGGAAATAAGTTACATACATGGAAATATGCACCAATGATCATTTCAGAGAGAAAATTTTGCAACTTTTTGTGTGTGTTTTATTAGCTTTTGACTGTGCTTTATAGGGCATGTTAGTTTTTGGCTTCACTGACAGTAGCTGCAATCAGAGAAGACCTTGACGGTATTATAAGATTTGGGGACTGCAGGTGCTGGGCTTAAAAGTCTGGTAGAAGGAAAATACTTCGTTACATAAGGATGAATTCCATGAATATTTACAATAGCCTTAGTTGGAGTGCTAATGAGCTAAATGAGATTAATCAATTAGCCTTTCAATGGAAATGATGGAACAAATTTGAGAATTACTGCAAATGATCAAGGAGTGAGACAGGGCAGCTGAGTTAATAAGGAAGGGCAATTTGTCATTCTATAGCCTACACGATAAGCCGTCAACCACAAGAGGCGTAATAATTAATGTCAGCTTTCTGAGAGCATTATAACTTGCTCATTCCTAGATGAGTCTGAGAAGAATTCTGCTCACTGCTCCGCTCTCGGGACTGTAGAGTATACACACCTAGGAAGACTAAGCAGAAGCTCTTAGCCCAAGGGAATAATGCACAGTTATGAAAATCTATTCTTTTCCATTTCTGTGAATCATTCACATGTATTACATATTTGAAATTATAAATTTAAAAAAATGTTAGCATTTTTTTCCTCCCCCAATCTCACCCAGTACTGTTTGAACACAAGCCCCTCAAACTGAGTCATACCCCGAACACTTTATGTTTTATTTTGAGGCAGAGTGTTGCTAAATTCCCAAGCTTGGCTCAAACTTGAAATCCCCCTACCTCTGCCTCCGCCTCCGAAGCTATTGAGGTTACAGTCATGCACCACCATGCAGAGCCAATAGCTAACATTTCTATGCTGTTCACCCCATCCCAGGGGTCATTCTAAGAACTTTACAAATATCATTTCATTTAAAGCTCACCAAAAAGCTCTATGAGTTGTCATATGTAGTATTCCTATTTAACAGATATAGAAATAAAATCCAAGAGAAGATAAATAATTTGTCCACGATCAACTGGCAAACTGGATTCCAACCCAGCAGATCCATCTCCAAGCACCACACTAACTGCTAGAAGAGCATAAGTAGTGTAACTGCTCAAAAACACCTTTCCAGCTGGGCGTGGTGGCTCACGCCTGTAATCCCAGCACTCGGGAGGCAGAGGCAGGAGGATTGCTGAGTTCAAGGCTTGCCTGGGCTACATAGTGAGATCAGAGCCAGCCTGAACTACAAAGCAAGACCCTGTTTCAAAAAAAAAAAAAAGTAATGAAAACATGCATCAAATTCAGAGGTAAGGAAGATCAATGAGAAAACCGAAAGGCAGCAAACACATACGCAGGCACACACAGACACACACATACACACACGTGAGAAGATACGGTATTAGGTTCTTAGAATGCACAGAAAAAAAGCCTAGAAACGCTGTGGGTAGTCAGTATCTATGGGGCATTAAACTATTGTAAATATTAGAAAATTGTGGCTGGTTCGGAACAACACATATGAAAAGGGAATTAACTTTGAAGAAGCATCAATGAAATAGTTGTAAAAGGTAAAAAGCTTGAGTTTGGATATGAGAAAGCTTTGGAAAATAAAATGAGAGGTCCAATGCCAGCTGGCAAAAGCTCTCAAGAAAGGCAACGTAGGCTTTTTCAGCTCTCAGTAGCCATACTATTGCTAAGACAGTGACACAGCACTCTGTTTGGGGTGTATCTCTGGGGCTGTGGGCCCTCGTTGAAAACCATACACTGGGCTTTTAGCAGTACGTGGCTCTTACAGAGTGGAGCCCAAACAATGCTACTCAGACCCTGCAGGGCCTCTGCCTCTCTGAGGCTAATTCAAGGCCTTGAATTATGAAGAAAGTCAACAAGTGATCTCAGGCCCCGGGCTTTTCCTTTCTGAGAGCCAGTGCTTTTGCACGCTGGAACCCACTTCCCGGAAGGCCATACACTCCTTCCGGGAGGTTCTGAATGTCGTTTCCGGTCTCTGGGGGGGACACACAAGAGTTCTGCAGGAGACCAGGAGGAGGAACCCCGCCAACGCCCCGGGTCGTGTGGCTCCCCAGGTTTTCAGGTCCTGACCTTCTCTCAGGTGACCTCCGCTGACCTCTGCTGACCTCTCCTGACCTCCGCTCCAGGTGAGGCTGGCAGGGAGCAGGTTCTGTAGCTCAGGAGTCCAATCTCCGCCATCCGCACGCACCGTGATCTTGAGATCTCACGCCCAGGAATGCCTTGGTGGAGGCCACCGCGCATCGTGCCAGGGAGAGTGAAACTTTGGAGACAGAGTTCTCACACCTGTCCCCAAGTACCCATCCACAGACACCCAAGTCAAGACAAACTCCCCTGTTCCTTGGTGAAATGAAAGAAAAGTAAGGACACTTGTGTGTGAACATATGTGTGCATATACACACGCACACACATTATATATTTAGCACATACAAAACATTCTCTTTCCTTTGAAGAAATGTACCTCCTAAGATTATGTCTTGTCTTTTTTGTCAAATTGTTCTTTCTTTTATGAACTAATGGTAATAGGTAATGGTCATTATCTATTAATTCACCATTAACCCCATTCCTTGGGAAAAATTCTAAGTAATTTTCTTTTAATCCGCCACTGGAAGCTTTCTTTACTTTCTGACTTGTCTGTAAAATCTCCAGGCCTGGGAGCCCTCCAGGAGCCGTGCAGAGACTTTCCCAGAGCCCCGAGAGCCCTGTGAAGCTGTCTTCCACGCAAACTAACTCTTGCTCGCATCCCTGAACTTGCCAGGGAGAGCTTGGGGGCCAGGGCCTGCACCCCAACACAGCTGCCCCCAGTGTGATGGGGAGGCCAGGAGCGGAGCCGTTTGGGGATAATGGGACAGACAGGACAGCATCATGCAAAGCACAAGGAAGCGGCCTTTCCGGACACCCACTGTCTTCTCGGGCACCCACTGCAAACCCTCCAGCCCCGGGAGCCTGTCGAGTTCTCACTGGATTAGTTCATATGCCTGTCTTGCTTTATTTTTTAGAATTTTAATTGGTACATTTATGACACATAATCCATTCGCCCGGCCTGGGGAGTTAATACACATACACACACCCATGGAATCCAGACCTTGTGACTCTTCCCTCCAAGACCCCGGTCTCCTCCCCATCCCCGTCTTCCTGTGCTTGCTTTTAAAATGTGCTGTCATATTAATCTTAGTTGTAAGCTGCGCTATAGTTGTATTTTCAGTATGTTAGTTATCTCGTATCAGCAGCCACGGCTCGGAAGCCCTGGGGTGACGGCCTCTTGCTCGCATTTCTCTGCAGCTCCTGAAGTGAGGAGGGAAAATCAGCAGAAAGTTCCTTGAGAACAATTAGAGAATTGCACAGCTATGCAGTTTGGTCTTGTATTGAAGTGAACCGTAGCTTTAAAAGTAAAGAGAAGAAGAGAAGACGAGGAGGAAGAAGAAGGAGGAAGAGGGAAAGGAGGAGGAGAAGGAAGAGGAGAAGACGAAGAAGACAATGTAGAAAAAGAGTCTGTTAAAATACATTCATAACATTTCTGGGAAAATTGACCGAAAATGAGACCCGAGCATCACATTAAGGCCCACCAGGGGGCACTGCAGTCAAAACACACTGGGAAGGACTCAAATCCCTTGATTTGTGTAAATTTAGCCTTTTTAAAGAATAATAGCAAAAGCGAATTGCAGAAAAAATGTTTTAAGTGAATTACAAAATGAAAGGCCATTATTTTTCTGATCTGATAAGGCAAAAGTGCAGAAGGTAGTTTTTGCTAAAATAATAATAGTCCGTTTCTGGCCGTGTGGTCTCTGCAAAGAAGCTGACTCGGCATCCAGAGGGGCCAGAAGTCAGGTCAGGGCATCCGCGCTCCGGAACCGGGACCCGCGCTGGCCAGGCCGGAGGCGACAGCGCGAGCTGGAGACGCCCCCTCCGGTGCTCCCCGCTTGCCCGCCTCCTGCAGCATTCAGGAGCTGGAATTCAGACGGTTCCGAAGCTCCGCAGAAAGTGAGGAGTGGCAGGCGGTTAATCCACACCGGAGTCACAGCCGAGGGGTCACGGCCTCGGGCCGGGGGTCCCTGTGCTGAAGGTCAAGTGCGCATGCTCTGATGGGAGGGCCAAGGACGGGTGAGGCGCGCGTCCTGGTCCAGCACAAAAGCAGCCGTTGCTCTTCAGGCTGGAGATGCGGCTCAGAGGGAGAGCCCTTGCCTGGCGTGAAAGCTCCTGAATTCGGTGCCCGCTACCACTGAAGAACAAGCCGATGGATTCTTTCTTGAACCCGCACCCTTCACAAGGACTGACATCCCTAACCCTTTTTTATTTGTTATTTTGAGAAAACATCCTGCTAATTCTCTGTGTTTCCCAGGCTGGAGGCAAACTTGAGATCTTCTTGCCTCAGCCTCCCAGAGTGCTGGGACCACAAGCACGTGCCACCAAGCCCGGCATGACTACTCATCTTTTAAAAGCATTTGGTTTACTTATTAAGACCAAAATGAATTTCTTGACTGTGAGCAAGAACACCAGAAAGCCGAAGGCCTGAGGGGGCCAGGAGAGACCCCAGGGCGCCTCCTCGCTGTCAGGCTCCGCCCCCTCCCCATGGGCTGGCCCCAAGCCAAGGCAGCTGTCAGAGGCAGCCAGGACGAGGGCGTCAGGGACCGCGGGCCTGGGACTGGGGTGAGGAGCCCCAGGGCCGGACGGCAGACACCAGCAGCCGAGAGGGATCGTGGACCAGCCCTGCCCTGGCCCCAAGCTCCGATTCCCAGCTTCCAGAATCAGGAAGAAACCAGCGTCTGCTGACTTAAGCCTGACAGTTCACGGCACTCAGCGGTGACCCCCCTGGACCAGACACCACCCGGTTCAGGGAGAGTAGAGTGAAATTTGGGGAACAGCAACAAAGAGAGGGTAACGGACAATGCACAGTGCTGCAAAGACTTCTGTGTTCTCCCTTTCTCCCCTTTTATCCATCTTTCCAGTCCCAATATTCCTATTTTAACATAAAACATAATTTCTATTTCTCTCTAAAGCGGTCCTTTCCTGGAGGTGCATCCTGCAGATCTCCATAGACACCTAAAAACTTCAGGCTAACACGTTGCTTTTCCTTGAGTTCCTGAGAGTTGTTTGAGGGGCGCACACGTGTGAAGCCACGGTCCCCGCCCCTGAGCTGCACCCCGGGACTCGACGTGCATGATGCAAACGCTCCCCACTCTTCTCGGCACCTTAAAGGGAAGGCCCAGGAGCATCTCGACTTCCCAGATACGGAGCAGCGCTGGACGCTGTGTACGAGGCGTGCAGATTTCCAGCGTGAGCAGAGCTGGGGGGCAGGTTCCTCACTCCTTTCCTTGCCTAGCGCTTTTAAAGTATCACACAACTGCCCTGGAGAATTGGCTCAGTGCTTCCGGTGTGGATTTAGCTCAGCGGTTCCAGCACCTGCCTACCAGGCGCAAGGTCCCTGGTTTGATCCCCAGTAACCACACACAACAATACCACAGTGTCAGGCGTGGTGGCTCACTCCTGCCATCCCAGCACTCGGGAGGCAGAGGCAGGAGGATTGCTGAGTTTGGGGCTTGTGTGGGCTACATAGTGAGCTGAGGGCCAGCCTGAACTACAAAGTGAGACCCTGTCTCAAAAAAAAAAAAAAGTATCACGCACCTGTACCTGTCTTTAATCCCTTTCCTATAAGAGAAAATCCTTGACCCAGTACTAATTTTCCTAAAACTTTGAGCACGTCTTCCTCCCTCTTCCCTCCCACTGTGTTCTGTGGAACAAATGATCCACCTTTAACATTATGGGAAGGGTCAGCACCGACCAGAGCTAAGTCTCCTCTGATGTCCTGTCGGATCCTCATGGCCCTGAGACAGGAAGTCACAGCTTGCTGACCGAGCCCTCCTGCTGGAGATCTGGGCCGATCCGGGACGCGTCTACAGCAACAGCCTCCTGGGGAATCTAATCCCTTATTTTCGCTGTGCTTCAAGCAGACTCAGACAGACCAGAATGTCTCCAGATCCCGAAGGAAATCACAGGCGCAGAAACACCCTGCAATCGCCCACGCCGCCCAGGCCCTGTCTCTCTCTCTCCTCTAAGCTCAGCGCTTGACTCAAACAGTGAAGACCACCTCGGGCCTCTTCATCCTCAGCCACCAGTTACTGCTGTGGGAACAGTGTCATCTTGCCGGGTCCTCCCTGCCTCCACAGCCCTCCACCAGGTCTCCAGTGGGCCCTCAGACGCCTTCCCCTCAGACCTCCGGCTCAGCCCCGTGCACCTCCCTCCAGTGGAAGCTATGAAGATACATCCGAGAGCAGAGCAGGCAGGCGAGAGGCTCTGCAGGCAATGCGTGGATCGGAACGAACACAAAGGCCTGGAGGAGATGCCGGCTCGGACAGAGGCCTCGGAGGCCCAGGCCCCACGGACAGGAAAGGGACGCGGGCGGGAGAGGGAGCACGAGGGGAGGCGTGGCGGTGTGGGGTGAGCGTCCCAGAGGGAAAGCCACGAACTCTTGCCATCAGGGGCTCTGTAGCCCCCAAGGACACGGGTCTCCCCCGGACGGCGGTGAGTTGGGGACAGAGACCGAGCAGGCCCGGCATGATCAGAGGAAGGGAGATGTGCGAAGGCTTGGTACGGACCCTCCCGTGGTACAGACCTCACGGCAACCGTGTGCCACGTTTCCAAAAGGAATGCACAAGCCTAAAACACAAAGAAACTTGGCCAAAGGACCCAAGTCAGTGAGGACGAAGCCCGAAGAAGAGCCCGAGTCTTACCATGGCAGCCAGGGCGCTTACTGTGGGTATGCACGCACGTGCGCATGCACACACACACACACACACACACACACACGTCTCCTGTGGATGAGGGAGGGGGAGGGAGAGGCCACCTGAAAAGCACCCAGAGAACAGCCACGACAAAGGCTGCCCACGAGCAGAGCTGACACAGTTTCCAAAGCAGAAAGAAAAACAAACCAACCCCAAGCAGTCAAGGCCTATTGGTGCCACACTCTGGAGGCCCGGCCCCGCGGGTGAAATGCAGAAAAGAGAAACAAGGTGGTCCAGAGACATCGGGCTGCCCAGAAGGCGGGCACCTGCGGAAGACTTGAGGAGCCTGCAGGCACCAGGACTCCGAGGGCCGGCTGGGAAGGGACGGGTCCCAAACAGACCCCCAGAGAGGCGGTGCCCAGAGTACAGAGGGACGTTCCCGGGGCCCAGACTCGGGTGGCCTGAAGGACACAGCACAGCAGCCCGGATGCAACTCACCAGCGTCCGGGGCCCTGCTGGCGTCCCGTGGTTTCCCTGTCCTCTGAGCGTCCAGGGCCTTGACCCTGGGCCTGGAGCCGGCTAATCACTGTCCCCGGTGGAAGCGGTGTCTTTGGGGCCACCGATAGCGCGGAGGACGAGGAGGCTGCTTCTCCCTGCTGGTGGCCAGTGCCAGCAGCCTCACGAGAGCATTAGCTGGTCTAGGAGGCTTACGCCGGCCAGACACGGTGAGGCAGTAATCTGCCTACATACATTCCTCTTTTCCTCTGGAAAATCTGAAACAGAGCAGTTGGCTCGAAGCAACTTTGTACACTCTGCCTGTTCAATGGGACGAGAACCCCATGAAGAACAAGACCTGGGAGAGTTTAAATCCCCAAAGCCCCAACTCTTAGGTCCCCAGGTAAAGCTGGGAGTGAGTGGCAGACTCATGAGTCATGTTCGAATCACTGCTTCCAACTCAGCTTCCTCATGGCGTGACTATCTGTTTGGTCAGCTCTCTCCGGAGATCCGTCTCCCCCAGCCGCTAATTGTGTGTCACAGGCTTGCTCAACCCTGCTGTTCTGCCGCCAGCCCCGACCCTCGCTGCGCTGGATCGTGTTGAAACAGTTCCTGAGGGTGTTTTTAGAGTTCCAGGAAAACACTTCTTTAAAAAGCCACCTAGGAAAATGAGCTTGAACTCAGTGTAATTCAGGCTTCTGTTTGGTTCCCTCGGTGGCCCTCCACTCCTCCATGCTACGATCGTCTCCCTTGGCCCCCGGTTTCCTTTTTCATTTTTATTACACAAACTCACAAACCTACAAAAAGTATGGAGGGAAGAACAGCGATGTCCCATGGCCCCCTCACCCAGCTCTGGCTTTGGCCACAGTATCCAGTCCATGATGGAGGGAGGGGAGGAGGAAAGAAGAGAAAATTAAAACCCATCGCACAAGATTTAGAGCCTGCCGCTTGCCACTCTCTCCGTGTTTCTTTCTTCTGAACCCACGCTGAGATCATTCTAGTAGAAAGACACACAACTGGTTTGGCAAAACTCCGGTAGCTTCTGCCTTTCAATTAAGATTTCAGAGAAGTCATTAGGCGCTGCCTTCCAGAGGAACCGACTCATTGTAACTTACTGTTTCAAAATGTGATTCTGAAACAAACTGATTACTTATGCCAGACTCACATGTTACTTGTTGGGGATTTTAGCCACACGTAGCAAATTCCAGTAAGAGGCCTAAGAAGTTTGCCAGCTAAAGAAATGCCAGGGGTGATGGGGCGGCAGAGGGAGAGGCAGGGTGGTCAAGAGGCCTGAGCCCCAGCGCTGAGAGAGTTCTGCGCCTCAGGGTGCTTCCGGAGAGAAAGAGACCCCTCGGCAAGTGTCAAGGGCTGCACGGGGTCCGAGGCCACCGCCCTTCTTCGGCAGGGCAGAAGCACTGCTGTGGGCACCTCTGCACGTGACATGTGAGACTTCCTGCCCTTCCTCTTCCGCTCTCTTTACAAGCATGACTGCATAAAGGGAATTTATGACACTGACACGAAGGGTCTCCTGTCAGTTTTGTTTTCTGTCAGTAGGTGAAGGTCAAAAGGACAACTGTGGTCTGTAGACTAATTTTAGCTCAAGATCTAACCGTGTCATTTGCCAGCAGAGCCGCTGGCAAGCTCCCATTGCGGGAACTGGTAAACTCAGTCGACCTCCTGTGCCCACGTCCACAGAACAGCAAACATAGGTTTGGCATGACCTGGTCAGGGCTCAGATCTTGGCCCACAGCCTCTCCACTTCCACACTGAATCCGTCCCAGGGCAGAGGCCAGGCCACAGAAGGGCGGGGCGCACAGCTCTCGCACACACTCACCCCACACACAGACACGAAGGACGCAGGCTGAGCGGCCTCTCGGGGCATCAGTGCTGGGGAGCCCCTCCAGAACTGCTGCTCCACTGTCTCCCCTCTCAGGCAAGCCAGGCCGCCCAGCTGAAGAGTCTCCTCAGGGCCCCACAAATGGCCTCCACCACCTGGACCACCTCTCCCCTCCTGACCAGCTGCCAAGGTGCCCAGGAAGATCTAACTAGGGAATTTAATCCAAAATATTTCTCACCATAGCATATTGCTCACCAGAGGAGAAGTATAAAATTTAGATCAGTACTGCTACAAAAATCTTATGAGACACAGTACTGTGTGGTTCACATCTTACATGAGTATTTTAGAGACTTTTCCCCCATAGCTGCTCTCAGTCATTTAGTATCAAAGACATGGCATCAGTTAAACCAAGTTGGGAAAGGGAAATTTTTTCAAAGTTTCTGTTGCTAATTAAATTAAAGTTTCTCGCAGATCAAGGACAAATAGCTGAGTTCAACCAAGTATTTCCTTTGATCTCTGGGTCCTTTACTTCAAAGACAAGCCAGCAGGATCAAGCAGACGGCTGCCTGTGGGCCCCGTTCCCTGCTATGCGGGGCTCCAGGTGCCAGGGTCCCCGAGGAGAGCCTGCTCCAGAGCAGCGTGGAGCCTGCCTTGCTCGGCTTTGCCCTGGCTAGGCTGACCGCAGGCGCGCGGGCGAGCAGTGAGTCGGCCGCAGAGTCGGGCCCGCCAGGGTGCGCCGCTTTCCCAGAAAGCACTGCGGGTCGCGCTGCCCTGTGACAAGAAGGCCCGCAGGGTCCGTTCGACTGGCCGCGGTGGGAGGGAATGGCGGCCCCTGGGCACACCACACGCTGACAGGACGCGAAGACAGCCAACTCTAGAACAGTCCTCAGGTGGTGTCCTCCTCCGTGCAGGAGGGAGGCTTCTGCCAAGTACCTGGTACACAGTAGGTGCTTAGTCACTGTTTGCCGAGTGAGTGAAGAAACGCAGAGCGCGGGGAGGAACGGGCCCGGGACCCTCTGCCGCCTCGACGGTTCTTCCTTCCTCTCAGATCGCCCCGTTTACTGCAGCTCCACAGCCCTGGCAGCGCTTAGTCGGAGGACAAAGTAACAGGAAAGAGCAGGGCCGGGGAAGAAGGGGCCGGGGAGGGAAGGGTGAGCAAGGGCGGCCCTGCGCCCACAGCAGGGGGAAGGACAGCTGTGCGATGCGAGCAGCTTCCTACAACCGCCTCCCACCGGCAGGAGAGCGCTCTGTGCCCAGCTCGACACTCCCAGTGCAGCCGTGGGCCAGGGGCCTCGGCGTCTCCCTGAAAGCCCCGTGCGCCTCCCACGGAATCCGCGAGACATTTGTCTGTCTCCAAATTTTCTGCGCCTGGAAGTCAACCAGCCCACTCATCAGGGAAACACAACCTCGAGCCATCCGAGAATCTTAGTCATGGGAAAGGGTTCGAGGGTGCCGGGGAAGCCCGGACACGACTCTGTGATGAGTGACTGGGGCTGAAACGTCAAGACAGGACGCTGGGGGCTTTAAGAGAGAAGTCTCGAGCTTCCGTGCGCCTTTGAGCTTCTCCTTCCCACAGTGCTTTTGGACAAACTTGCCTTTTCAGACTCAGAACCAACATGCAGATGTGCGAAGCTGAGCGTTGCTATATATACTCGCGCAGGTGCAGACTAGTGAAATCCCCCTGCGGGGTCGCCCTTTGGTATCTTAATGGGAGCGACCACTGCCAGCCTTCAAGGGACTGTCCTTCCGCTGCCATGGAGATAATTTCCCAGGCCATGTCTGTAGTGAGTCAGCCGTGGATAGAGGAGTGTTCAGTCGGCTGAAAGAGACAGGGTACAAGTCCACAGTGGGGACCAGATCAAACTGGCTTTTAAATACAAGGATGAGAATTGACCTTGGATAACAAGAGCTCCCCCAACAAGTAGGCTGGGTGGCTCCTCTTTAATTCTCTGCTCTAGGAAGGCCATGATAGTGTAGCAGGAAGAACCCAGCCCCGCCCCTCTCACCCTGAGTTCCAGTGCAGCTTTGGGGCTTCTTGGTTATGAGACTTGCTGCAATTTCCCAAGCCTCTCTGAGCCTCAGTTTACCCACTCTGCAAACTGGAGACAATACTAGGGTCTGCTCCCCAGGGTGGTTGGTAGTGCTGAGTTAATTAATACGTGTGAACTGCTTAGCCAGAGCCCAGCATGCAGTAAGCACTACGGAGTGCTAGTCTGATCATCTTTATTTATTTATGTCCCCTGCTCGTTGTCACAGAGCAGCACGCTCTCACGTTGCACAGGGCGACGTGCGAGGCAGAAGGATTGTGTAGGAAGAGACCACACAAGAGATCAGAGCAATGCAAGCTTCTAGGCCCTTCTTCCCTTTAGCAGATCAAAATGTTCTTCCCAGCCGGGCATGGTGGCTCACGCCTGTCATCCCAGCACTCGGGAGGCAGAGACAGGAGGATTGCTGAGTTCGAGGCTTGCCTGGGCTTCATAGTGAGTTGAGGGCCAGGCTGAACTACAAAGCAAGACCCTGTCTCATAAAAAAAAAAAAGTTTTTCCCAGACTTCCATCCTCTTCTACTGATGCTCTAGGTCTGAAATGGGCCAAAAGGTCATGTGTGGACCAATCATCCTCAACAAGAGGAAATGGAAGTGCTATAGGTTAGGGTCTCTGTGAATATGGTAGCCACCAGGTGCAGGGAGCAATTTAGACTTAAAGTGGTGGGAAAATTTAAGTGTACTTGCTCGGTCACACAAGCCTCATTTCAAGGGCTCCATAGCTGCTGAGACTGGAAGACCCCACAGAATCAGAGTTTCTGTCATCAGAGAAGGTTCCAGTGGGCGGTGCTGGAGTCCATGCATCCCTGACGGAGGAGTGACTCTTCCATGAGCACATTTTCCCCATGGTGAATGAATAAAAAGGGGACTCTGTTGATAGGGCAAAGAGGAGGTAGTTACTGGTTAAGAATCAATAATGAGGGGAAGGGGATTTAGCTTAGTGGTTCGGCATCTGCCTGGAAAGCACAAGGACATGAGTCTGATCCTGATCCTAGTACCACATACCACAACGCCAGGCATAGTGGCTCACACCTGTAATCCCAGCACTTGAAAGGCAGAGGCAGGAGGATTGCCATAAGTTTAAGGCTAGCCTGGACTACATAGTGAGTTCAGGAATAGTTAGAACTACAAAGCGAGACCATCTCAAAACAACTAAAATTTAAAAAATAAAAAGAAACAGCAACAAAGGAAAAATAGGAGTGTCATAGATGGCTGCCATCTTGCTAAATGCCTCATAACTCTTTCCTGGGCTTGAACACTTTCTGAAACCCATCTAATTTCTATTTCCAGATAATCATGTCTTGAGAAAGACATGCATCGGATGAGACAAATGTTCTAACTAAAGCAGCAAAAACCCAGCCAGAGGAGAACCATATGCATAGCCAAGGCTGAGGAAAAGCTGCAGGCAACAAGAATATACAGAAATCCAAAAAAAAAAAAAAAAATCAAATTTCAGAACTATAACATGATGTTTCCTCTCTTCTGTGGTTTGAAGAACCTTGTCCCTGGCAGATCTGGATTTTAAAAGAATAGAGTAATGGCCGGCATGGTGGCTCATGCCTGTCATCCCAGCACTCAGGAGGCAGAGGCAGGAGGATTGCTGAGTTCGAGGCTTGCCTGGGCTACATAGTGAGCTCAGAGCCAGCCTGAATTACAAAGTGAGACCCTGTCTCAAAAAAAAAAAAAAAGAAGAAGAAGAAGAAAGTAATGCCCTACGACAACGTTTTCCAAGCTTGCTTTTCCCTTAGTCATTAAGGTTGAATTGAATTGTAATATGAATGGACTCCACCCTGGACCCATGAAAAAGACCAAAGAATCTGAATTTTAATAAATGCTTATTTATGACTTTTCACATTTGGGGAAAATGGTAATGCCCTACATTTATATTAAAATCACTTGAGGCCGTGTAAAGACTCACATGGAAAGGCCCTGCACCAGCACTCTGGCCAACTGCCCGGCCAAGCTTCCAGCCAACAGCTAGGCTCCACTCTTAGACATGTGTAAAGATTTAACCAGGAGACCCCGGCCCCAGCCACCAGAACACCCAGCTGAGCCTCCAGACGTTGTTAAACACAGACGAATCATCCTCCCTTTGCTCCGTCTGAATTCCTGACCAACAGAGGCCAGGAGCAAAATAAAATGGGTGTTTTGTATATTTTTTAGAAGCATTTGGAGAACTTATAAGATCTTGTAGCTTGGTTCCTGTCCCCAAGACAGCCTGATTTATTTAGTCTGGAGAATGATCTGGTATTAATTTTTCCCCTACTTTTTGGTTATAAAAATTTTAAACATTAAGGAGGATTGAATTAATAGTATGTGGAAATACAGAGATGCATTACATTTGTGACTACCTTGCAATCTGACATGTAGAAAGAGACAGGCAGACAGAGATCAACTATTGGAAAACAGTCTGTACTTAAGACATTCGATCTCATTTGACTTCAGCATGGAACTATCCAAAAGAGGGCTTCCTACAAAACCACAATACTATTTTCACATGTAAGAAATTATTAACAATAATTTGTGTCTATAGCCACATCTCTTCATAGCCTCAAAAAGTCTCCTTTTTATCAGTTTTCTGAACAGGATTTAACCTGATTTTATACACTGCATTTCATTGTTAAGGTTCTTCTTGGGAGGCTTGGGGATTTTTGTCCGGTACTTTGCACTTGCCAGGCAGGCACAGAGCCATCAAGCTACATCCTCCACCTTGATTGTAAGATTGAATTTACTGTTATCCCTTCTGTTTATGTGTTTTCTTTTACACAGACTTTTAAAAGCAACCGGATCAAATGGAATAATCTATATTGTATGTGTGTGTGTGTGTGTACGCACGCACGTGTGTGTGTGTATAACTTACATATGTCTGATCATCTCTTTATTGTGTCATTTAACTTATCCATCATTTCCCAGTTATAGGAGACCCCTGCAGTGGATCCTGCTCACCTGCTTGGTGCTACAATGTATGGTGAGAAGAAAGACGTAGAGGCAGAATTAAAGAGACGGAGATGGGAATGGGGATGACCATTTGCTTTGAACAAGCAAAAACTTGAGCAAGCAAAGACCCTGAAAGGCCAGAACCATTGATACTTATTGGTAATGCAATCACTGTTAGGTTCACATGAGACAGCTGTGTGGGGTTGCTAGGCACACATTGCTGACACAAGTGATGCTGGTAAAGAAGACACAAAGCATTCTCGTGTTAGGCTGGGAACGGAGTATAAGTGAGAGTCCCTCTGTGTGTTGTTATCGCCTAAGCTTTGGTCAGACTCACGTCTGAGGCCACTGGCAGGGTTAACTCTTCACAGCTGGCACTGCTTACACCCTGCTTGGGCTTTATCAGTGGGGTGGACTGACACATGGTAGGTTCTGTAAATTAAATAAATCTGAAGACACAGATTTAGATTAAGCTTGTGGGAAAAGTTCAGTCTCAGGATCTGAGTAATTCACCCCACGCCAGGTGATACAGACTGCCGGGGGGGGGGTCACACTGTTGGTCATGCGTGTGAGTTTGATCTCTTTGCTCAGAACTAACCATCCTACCTCTGAGCTCAAATTCATATCTGTGCTCACAATTATCAATGGATAGCTGAAGTAAAGCTCCAGCCTGTGAATGTCCTTTCCCCAAATAAAATTTAGTATTGCTAGCATCCCTGGATGACAGTAGTCTAAAAGGATTATTTGGTTGAGAGTTGCAAAATGCTGTTTTGTGTGTGGGTTTTATGTTTTTGTTATATTGCTTTGTTTTATTTTTTACTTTTTTATTAAGGTATTACTTATAGACCATAAGAATCCATCCTTTTCATTGTGCAGTTATGCAAATCTTGCTAAATGCATTCATTCTGTAACCAGCAGAACCATGAAGATATAATTCTTCCAAATCCCATTATACTCGGCCCCTCCCCCAACCCAGCCATTGATCTATCTTCTCTCCCTTTAGGTTTGGCTTTTTCAAAGCCAACACTGCATAGTCTCTTAATTCTAACTTCTTTCTTTTCTTAGCCAAAAGCATGTGGGGTCCATCCATGCTGTTGCTTGTATTAGTAATTTTTTCTTTTGTTGCTAAATAGTATTTCATCATAAGGAATCCAATGCTTATCTTCTTAGGGAATGCATTGAGGTTGTGTACAGTTTGGAGTACTTATGAATAAAGCCATAAACGCAGTCTCATCTAGATCTTTGTGTAAGTTTTCTTTTCTCTTTGGTAAATACTTAGAGATTGCATTGCTGCATTATTAAGTAAATGTATATTTAATTTTATCAAAAAAACCTTCTGAGATCTCTTCCACAGTGGCTATGCCATCTAGATCCCTATCTGCAATATATGAGTTTCACAATCACTTTTAAAATTCCACCATTCCTTAGATTCTTCCCTGACATCGGTGAAGAAAAGCAACTTGAGACCAACCACAATTGTGTTTATAAAGGTGGAATGGATGCTAATTCTTTCCATCTCATTACTAATTATTATCAGATAGTTTTATAGATGTCAACTGCAGGGGTGAGAGGCGTGTTGATTGTTGGTCTCTCTTTTTCCCTCTGTTTCATTTTCTTGTGTTGAAATCTTTTCCTCCACAGTTCACTTCCTTCATCCATATACAAGTGACTTCTTTTTCGTTCTCCTTTTCTTTTTTGTAGCTAGAGACATAGAATTTTTAGTCTATATTTTCCAATCATAAACAATTGTTATTCTTTACAGTGCTTAGTGTCCAACATGGGCCCCTTGGGAAGTCTGAACAATCTGGTCCTAAGACATTTTGACATGACTTCCTGTAACTTTGACATTTCTTGCTTTCTGGTATAATAACACACTCCCCACACCTTCAACTTTCCTTGAACTGAGCTTAACATCAGCCATTTCTCCAAAAGTCCTGCGTTGCTTTAATGGCATTTAGAAACCAAATCTAGACGCACATGACTCTTGGCTGCTACACGTACATATACATGCACACAGTCTAAATAAGAACTGAGACATGTGCTCTTAAATCACAAATTCCTAGCAATATTTCCAATTAGATTAACTTTCTTAACACCTTTCTTTTTTATTTGATTTTTTAAAAATTTATATCGCTTTCCTTTACTTTGGAAATCTTCTTTTGTAATAATATTAATATTCTTCTTAATTCACTTTACCTCCTAATACAAATATTTTCACAATGCCAGTCTTAGTCTACTAAAAACCATTCAAGACCTCCCCACTTCTTTTCACCCTTATACCACTTCCCACTAGAGAATTTCTGGTGGAGTACTGAGTTCAAAAGTCACTTGGAATAATTCTTGCTCTGTGTGGGAGCTTCCAACTTAGAGTACACGTAGGCTTACTTTAATTTCCATTCATTTTCAACTGTATGATTTGGAACAAATATATTTTCAAAGCTCCCCGCTGGGCATTGCAGTTCAGGGGTGAGAGCCAATGTGTCGATTCTTGCTCCGTCTCCGCTTTCCCTTTGTTCCACTTCTTTGTGTTGAAATCTCATCTTTTCTTCATAGTTCACTTCCTTCATCTTGGCTCCCTCCTGGAATTTCCTTCCTGCGGACCCCAGAGCCCTTTTAACCACCTTTCTGTTAAAGACTTCGCATTAGAATCCTTGCTCCAAAGGTCAGCAAATCTTTGCTCCAATGGTCCAGGTAGTAAACAACTTAGGCTTATGACTCAGTGCACCCCTATTGCTTACTCTTCTTTATTAATCCCTCTTTCTTGGCTACCACGGACTCCAGACACAGAAAGTGTTCTGAGGTGTGGTCCTTGGTGACAGTTGGCCAACATCTTCCTTATGGCATCTTTCTATTTTAAGGTCACCAGGACAGGAAGACTCTGCATCCTGTGTGCTCCGGATCTACCAAAGTACATGGCGAGTGTCTGCACCATCGTATGCTGTGGTTGTGTGGCATACGTACAGACTGCTACCCCAGAAAACAGCTGTACAGAGCCCCCAGGTCGCTATGCACAAGCACAGGGTGTGAGCTACAGACAGTGACCTGTGGGTGACACCGGCCATTGTGTGACCTTCATCCAGCCATGAGAAGAGGTGGCAGTGGTATGTGGGGCTGATCAGCACAACTTAGGGATTTGGGGGACCAAGCTTAAGTTAGTATCCAGAAGAGAACATCCATGGCTAACCATGTACAGGAACAGATAAGAGAGCAGAGGTGTGAGTAATTAAAATTCTTTTTCTGTAACTCCCCCAAAAGTGGACCCCAATACCTAAAAAGCTGTAACTGAAATGTCCCCTTATCCAAATGTGTGTTCCAGAGCTGTTTCATGTCTGAGATTTCTTTTCAATATTTTGGAGGACTCCTACATACGTAACGAGATATCTTGGGAAAGAGACCCAACGTTGAATGCAAACTTCACCTAAGTTTCGTGTACACCTAGCATGGTCGCCTGAAGGGAACTGTATACGATGATTTGGTGCGGCCGTGCTGACTGACTGGGACACCCGAAGCGAGGTCAGATGGAGGCTTTCCACGGGTGAGACCCAAGAAGCATTGGTTTTGGAGGTGTTTCAGATTTGGGATTTTCGGATTAAGGATGCCGAATCTGTACCAACCCCCCTTTTCAGGGGAAGATGTGACCAAGCCAGGACAGGTCCTCTGCTTTCCGAAGCCCATTTGCATCTCCACCTGAAAGGGAAATAAAGATTGACACCACCAGGAAGAGAACAACACAAAGATCTGCAGCTGGGTTTAATGCTTTGTTAGGATTTGGGGACAGAAAATAGGGTGTGATTAGTACACTGAAGAAAGGCGGAAGGGTGTGCGAAATTTTTTGCCCTGAGAACCTTCCTAAAACAGCTCCTGAGTTTACACTTTCATGCACATTGTTAATTTTACTGAGAGAAAAATAAAAAATAAAAAGCCTGGCAATTCTTTTTTAAAAAATCTACTATCTGTGTTCCAGGAAGCTTGTACTGACCTAAACTTGCACCGCTGACCTCGGAGTGCTGATGTTACTTCTTACCTCTGGAACCTCCACCCCGAGCAACTCTCATCTGAAGTTCAGGAGACATCTCTGTGGTGGTGGCCAAAATTTTTACAGTCCACTGATGCATTTTCATCCTAAGAAAATTTATTTCCTGGTATGATTGACGTAACAATTATGAGGCAGTTATCCAAAACCAAAGTGCTTTAGACCCCCTTGCTTGAGGTCACAACCTCATCTCTTCTCGGAGTCTATCTCAGGCCGTACGTTGTACATTGAAAAGAAAGACAGCATTTCCACCAAATGGTTACTCTAAGTAACATTAATCCCGTAAGAGGCCTTTGTGACAAGAGCTAACGATTGTGCCATTGCCTTTTAAACACCAGCAAGTTAAACATCTGAACTATTTCTGCTGTCTCTTAACTATTAAGATACAGCACATTTGTGATATTTGTTGACATTTGTTATGCTTTTGATGAACAATTAGCCTGCAAAAATATTAACAGGAAATTCCATTCATGAGACAGGCAGCTGTTGGTGCAAAGTCTTAGCCAGATCATGAGACCCAAAATCTTCTTTACGCAGCTACTATTTGTTGAATAGTCAGCATTCCTTCAGGGTCTAAAAGGGAACGCTTTGAAAATAACTTCTACAGCTAATTTTGACTCATACTTTTGTAAGGAGAAAATACCTTTTATGGGTAATTTTAACTCTTACAGTTGGTAAAATAGGAGAATTTGGTAGTGTCCCTAATCACCAGATAAATTTCAAATTAGCCCACAACTGACCAACACCAGTCATTTCCAAAACGTAATACAAAGTCCTAGGGCTAGTCTTACAAACCTTGATTCTATAGTGTGTCATCATGTTTTATTAGATTTTTTTTTTTTTAGACCAGGTCTCACTTTGTAGTTCAGACTGGTCCTGAGCTCACTATGTAGCCCAGGCAAGCCTTGAACTCAGCAATCCTCCTGCCTCTGCCTCCTGAGTGCTGGGATGACAGACATGAGCCACCATGCCCCACACTGTGGTATGTGGTACTGATTTCTGGTGGGTGTGAGTCATTACGCCCAGTTTTATTGTGTGTGGTGACCAGGGATCAAACTGAGGACCTTACACTTGCTAGGCAGGGGCCAGAACCACTGAGCTAAATCTCCAGCCCTATAGGATCATTCTTAGCCTCAAGTGATAAGAGAACTCCCTTAGTAAATATATATATATATATATATATATATATATATATTTAGTATATATATATATTTAGTATATATATATATATTTAGTATATATATATATTAGTAAATATATTCTAATTTGGAGCTTGTCAATCCTTTCAGGTATTTATTTTGCAGCCATTGAATTACTGTGCATAAGGTCCACATAACTGCGAGGCAAAAGGCCAGTGAAGAGGGGGTTGGGATACATCACATTAAAATAAATAAAGATCCCTCTCTTTGAGTGCTAGGAAGACAACACTGAGTTTTCAGTGCAAGGAGGAGGGTTTTTTCAAAGTTCATTCATGACCCATCATGCATCACCTCCTGTAGGACCCTCCTAAATGCCACTGTGCCTGACTTTATCCCAGCTCCACCCCCACATCCTCATTACAACAAAAACTCACCTGCCTCCTCTGTCCTGGCTGCTTCTCATTGTTCTGGGACACAAAGAAGGTCCAAACTCTCTGAATCAGGAAAATACTTCTGAGCAGGTGCGTCCAGTGTGACACTCATTTCTAAATTATACGCATGTACCACTTACTCCCAAGGTGTGTGTCTAACACTAGTGAAGTTTAACATCTTTCTTATTTTCCTCAAATTAAAGAGCCCATCTGCATCCATTTTTCTCCTAATGTTCTCTCACATACTTTTGGGGGTACAGGCATTCTCCGTCACTTGGGAGTTCACAGTTGAAAACAGCCACCAAAGTTTCTGAAATAACATAAGATCATAAATAAGACCCCATCTGATGCCCCGCAGTGAGAGTCTTCAGCCTTTGCTCTAAAATAAACTCAAAGCTTTTCCGAGTTTCCTTTCTTTGCCCAGGAGCATCTCCAACCTGGCAACAGAGATAAGCAGGTATCTGCTAAACAAACCCATCTTCCCAGGCTGACCCTTGCCCGCATCCCTCTCGGACCCAGCCTTCCCCCGATCCTACTGGACTTGCCACAGTGAGGATATAAAAGAGAAAGCTTGCTGTCCGAGAAGGGTGACTCTTTTTATTTCTTTCGTAAGCCCTCTTAATGTTGATGTGATGTTTTTACATATTTATGAGGTACAGTGTGGTAATTCAGTATACATAGTGAGGTGTTGTGATCCAATCAGGTGATCAGAATTTCTACTTCCCCAGATACTAATCAGATCAGTGTGGGGAACACTGGGACTCTTCTAGTTATTTTGCTCTATTTTGTGGATTATTTTAGATCATAGTTATCTGACTAGGTTCTAAAATATAAGAAGCAATTTCATGTCTAACTGTATTTTGGTGTCTCATCAACCCCAGTGCCATGAAGGCAGCACACTATAGAGATGCTTCCACCTTCATGTGTTCTGTGTTTATTCACAAGAGCTGAGATACGGATCATCCAAAGTGCCCATCAATCAGTGCATGGACAAAGACTGCGTAGTCCGTACTATGTAAACTAGAGCACAGTTCAGCAATGAGAAGAAAATCCTGCTGTTCCCACCAAGACAAGTGGAACAGGAGGGTTCCACAAGTGAAATGCACGAGTCACAGAAAGGCAAACACCCCGTGTCTCCACACATCTGTGGAAACTATAAAATAGATCTCAGAGCAAACCATTCAACAATGGCAATTATTGGCTCTTAGATGTCAAGTTTTCCATTTAAGAGAAACCCTGAGATTTAATCACCCAAAAGTCTAAAAGACAATTTTCCAAGAGGATTAAACTGTGTCTCTTTTAAAGCACCTTTCCAGGAGCATGGGTGACTCACATGGGCTGGGCCTGTGTATCTCTGAACTGCCTCCAACCTTAAGTCCCCAAAGTCATCCCAGGATGGTGCACCCCGGTGCTTACTCCACTTCACATCCTTCACACTGTCTCCATCAGCTGCTCATCACTCCCACAATGCACCTGGCCTTCTCTGGTCAAATGGCCATCAGCAACATGCTTGGCATCAATGCTCAACTTCCCTTCTCCTCTAGCCCATGTCCATCTGCCAGCACCTCCCACCTCACCCCGGAAGTCACGAAAGTCCATCTTTCTCCTCTGCTACTACAGCCCAGGCCTTCAGCCCCTCTTGCTTGAGTAATTACCATCTTCTTCTACTTGATGTCCCAGCCTCCAGGTCCACTTCATAAGACTTTTGGCTCAGCTGCTCATTGACTGTCTTAAGAAATCAGCTTATGTATTTTCCAATTAACAACTTTTATTATTAAAAATCCAGTGAACTATAAATCAGTCAAAACTCAAGTTTATTGCAGATAAATTCTAAAAGTAATTGTATTACAAGCATGAGATGAAACTCTAAACTGGCTTTTAATATATTTTTCCATTCCCATTTGGAACACAAGTACCTCATTTGGGAACTACTGGGACACAGGATTAAATTCTAACCCTTTAGGTTGTCATTTTTAGCTGCTGTTATAAAAGAAGCAGTAGAAAATCCTCCAGTCATTGGAGGATCTTAAATTTCTTTTGAAAAAAATCAATTGCCTCTGGTTTTTGCCCTCTGATCTTTAAAATCCTTTGCAGAAAATGCTGCTAAAGGGAAAACAAAAACTAACTGAAGTTTTGTCAGTCAAGCTGACGCAAGCTCTTGGAAATCCGGGTTCCGCCTGATTCAATTCTTCATTTCTCAGACTTCTACTTCTTAGGACCCTCTGCTCCAGCCCACTGGGCCTCAGACCGTACTCTCCCAGAGTGCTGAGTGCTTGGACTGAAGGTGGGAAGGGCGTCAGAAGCAAGCTGCCCCTGGCCTTTTCTTGCCCTTTTTTTCCTTCCCATACACATGATAATTTTTCTCCCAAAGTAAGCCATCAAATCTAGGGAGTTGCTCTCTAAAGGTTATTTCATCCCCTCCGCACCTCCAAAGGTGTTGTCTTAGTTATTTCCCTGATCACCAGGTCAGTGCTGGACACCACAGCTTAGGGGAGGAGAGGCTGACTCTGCCTCATCTTTCAGCCCACAGTCGGCTGGCACCAGGGCACGATGCCATGGCGGAGGAACACGGAGGAGGAACAGCCGCTCACAGGGTCACAGAGAGGAGGCGGAGTCAAGGGACGAAAAGGAAGAGAGCCATCCCTTCCGGTCATGCGCACAGTTCCCTTCCTTACAGCACGCCAGCTGTGGTGTCCCAATATTCACCCTCTCATGGTCCTGCCTGTGAGCCCCCGGCACGCTAGGGGGCAGCTCCATCTAAACCGTGACAGTCGTCCTTGTGTCAGGTGTCCTTCCCACCCACGGAGGAAGGAAGGTCTTGTAGAGACACACAAAGAAGTCTGAAGCAGCAGGCTTTGCCGGGAGCTCCCGGTCCTACATGGCCTCATAGCAGTGGATCAGACCATTTTGTTCCAACACATTTCTCCACTACTGTACACTTTTTTCATCAAATTTAGCACAGAAATACAGTTTTCCTGAGGTCTCTAGATTTCCTTCTCCGAAGGCTCACATGTCCTGTGAAACTTTGTTAAATCATGTGCTGTGTTTTTCTCACATTGATCTGTCCTTTGTGACAGGGTGTTAATGGTGAGAAAGGGTCTTGCTTTCTCCTTTCAGCCTCATGGAATGTTTTACTTCACCACTTGCGTTCCTCCTTCAGTGAAGAGTAGAAAGCAGGTTCATCCCTCCTCTTCCACCTTGGAGACTTAGTAAAGAGTCGTTTGCTCTTGTGATGATCCCTTCATGCATGGCCAGTCACATCTTTAATCTCTTCGCATGAATATCACATTAAAGCTCACTATTCCCACTTAGCTCCCCTTCTCACTTGGGGGATAGTTCTCTGTTTGTATCTGGGGGACGAAGTGAGAAGTTATCAGAAGCTAGGAAAATAGCTCTGCTGAATTTATGGAAGAGAGTTTAGTAGAGGAAGTGAGTGAGTAAGCAAGCTAGGGGAGAGCAGAGAAGAGAAGACAGAGAAAGGAGAAAGGACAGCAAGGGTTCTCTTCAAAATAGGGGAAGGTGACATTAGTTGAAGGAAACATTTTGAAAGATGGAGTCTAGTCCTCAATGTTAGAGTCACTACTGCAGTGTTACCTTCACTGTTGTCAGCAAAGTGGCAGCAAAAATCTATCCCGTGTGTTAGGGTTTTAGTCCAGATGCCCCCCAAAGCCTACGGAAGTCATAGGTGTGACTCTTTCGAAGATGGCTAAATCTAGTATGTGTGATCCTGGAATTAAGGGCGTGTGATGACTAAACCAGCCCACTGATTGGTTTGGCAAGGTCCAATCCAGGTAGCCAGAAAGAGGCTTGGCTTCCTCCCTGCTCGCTTGCTTTTGCTGTCTTCTGCCTGCCATGAATTTCTCCTCTGCGGTGCCCCTCTGCCATGCCACCCTGCCTTGGAGCCAACTAATTATGGACTAAACCTCTACAAGCTGTGAACCAAATGAATCTTTCCCCTTTAACTCTGGGCATCAGGTGTGTTGTCTCAGCAATGAGAAAAGTAACTAAGATGCCACGTAGCTGCTCCACATGTGTTGTATTTTAACGGGAGGAGCAAATCATCAAGGACTGTGTTTCAAGTTTGAGTGAACTCCAAGGAAAAAGTCCAGGAACAGCTGTGAGGCAGAGAGGAGCCCAAATTCAGCGGAAGCTGGAAGAAGAGGTGCCTGAGAGTGTGACAGGAATGTATAAAATTTTGGCAAAAGGGTTGAACTTTGGCTGTGTGGTGCACAGGGAGTTTGAGGAGAACTGACCTGGCGCTCAGGAGGGGGTGGCAGGCGGCCGATGGACATCGGTTCCCCTGTATGTGGAACCTTGCTGCATCTGGCTCTGAACATAGAACTCAAGGACAGGACCCACGGGAGCTTCCTTCTCAACCAAATCAGGTACTTGCCTCATAAGAGGTACCAAAAAAGTGCAATGCATCATTGTACGAATCCAAATTACTTTGAGATGTCATTTAATCATGAATGGTGGCCTAATATTCTGCAACTAGTAAACTAAGACAGTATTATTTAAATGTACTGGGGCATTTTATTACTTAATAATAACTTTTTTTCATATTTCTTAATATAGTATTTTATTTATGTCATTATATTTTTCTGAAATTAAGATGCTCATTCTGTGGAGGCATCGAGTAGTGCCTCAACACTCTGAGATCCCTGTTCTTGCTCAGTGTATCAAAGCCACGTGGAATGGGGTCAGCATGACAGCCTGGCTCTTGAATTCCTCTACCAGCCCAGGTATTAAAGTCTTCTGCCCAGCATGGTGCTGTAGGAAGGTGCTGGAGCCTTCTAGGAGTGGAGCCTGACAGGAGGTACTCGGTCACTGGAGGAGTGACCACAAAGAGGATGGGCGGCCCAGCCCCTTCCAGTCCTTTGTGTTCCCTGGTTGTGATGTGAGCAGTTTTGATGCCCGATGTACTCCTGCCCTGTTGTGCTGGTTTACCATCAACCCAATGCCATGGAGCCAGCTGGGCATTTGTGAGCCAAAGCAAACCTTCTATCTTCACAAGTTGATTATTTTAGATATGTTGTTACAGTAGTGGAAAGCTGAGCAGTGCAGATGAGATGACATGAAGAAGTTCACATCTCATGTACACGGCAGGGACCTGTATATAGAGAATGTAGGTTAAAATAGAGGATATTCCTATAGGGACTGTCACGGGCTGAATTGTATCCTTCCATACTTAAATAGCAGAGTCCTCTGACCAAAACTGTTTAAAGATAGGGAGAGTAGTTAAAGAAGTAATTAATAAATCTTAGAATAGACCTAATCTTACACAAATGGTGTTATTAGAAAAGAATATGAGAACAGAGATATGTATGTACAAGAGAAAGACCACATAAGGTTAGGGAGAAGGCAGCCATCTAGAAATCAAAGAAAGAAGCCAACTCATTATTATCATATATGTTTGTGATAAGACACAAACATATATGCTAATAAAAAATTAAATAATCAGGGGAATTAGGAAGAAAAAGCATTCCATTACAATATAGTCACTTATAATGGCACAGGTGACACTTGACATACATTTTTTTTAAACAATTACATAAATAAAATTGTGGTATAATTCAGAAAGAAGGAGAAAATGAGGAAGAAGATAAAAAGGAGGAGGTGGTGGATGAAGATAAGGGGGAAGAAGTGGAAAGGGGTGGAAGAAGAGGAAAAGGAGAAGGAGGAAGAGGAAGAGGAAAACAAAGAGAAGAGAAAGAGGAAAAGGTAATCCTACTGACACCTTACTTTTAGACTTTCAGCCTTCAGAACTATAAGAAAATAATTTTCTACTGTTTAAACTACCTAATCTGTGGTACTGATGATAGCAACTCTAGCAAATTAACATAGTGAGCATATTTTCTAACCTAAAAGTCAGAGCATGAGGCCCATCAAGTACAAATAGACTCAAGGGGCTGCTAACTTCTGTTAGAAATCCATCCATACTTAGTCCATGGTGAATCCACATCTCAATTATAAAAGGACTGTGCTTGAGATACTTTTACTCAACTCTTTATACAATTTAGAAAAGGAGGTTAAATTGCTACCATTGGAGATATACTGTATCTCAATCCAAGAACTGGGGTTTTACCTCCTTGTGTCATTCTGATGCCAAGCCAAATGTAATTTGGAGAGAATGAAGGGCAGACATCCTTGGGCCTTTCCATCCTTAACGTATAAGCATTGGTTAAATCACTAGAAGGGTATGCTGTTCTATGTTTAGAAACAGAAAGCAAATCTAAGAATCCCACGTGCTTCATGAAGACAAATCTTTTATGAAGAATGGCAAAAACCAGCATTCATAGATTCTTACGCCAACCACCCATATAACTAGAAAAGAGCCAGAAGTGGGTTGCAAAGAAAATACTTTAAATATTCTTCAAGACCTAACTCAAGGTTTGAACTGGAACACAGCAATTGTTGACAATACAATGCATATTCAACTTCAACACAATTCTTTTCTCTCTCTCTCTCTCGCTGAGCTATACAAAAAAAAAAAAAACCAGAGCTCTTACTTGTTATTATACCCTATGAAATATATATATATATATGATATTTAAAGGCCCATTGGGGATCTGACGAAAATGATTATGCCTGTGAAATCCTTATAAAATGCAACCCAGGTGTGAATTTTTTCATTTTCTTTTTTGCCAGAAAACTTTACACTCGTAGATTTATATTTCGGTTCTCACCACAAGTTACAGAAACACAGCTAAGTAAATGGAAAATTAAATTATGAATGTTTCTGGAAGAAGCACAAGTATGCAACTCTGGGATAAAATGGCAAAGTGGAACCGAATTACAAATTTGCCTAACTTACAAAAGCCAATAAAGAAAATAAGAAAAAGTGGAAAGAGAAAAATAAATTATACCAACTGTTCCCAATGAGGAGGGGAGATTTTATACTTTGAAAAGTATTACTCAAAAAAATTCTCATACCAGATCTTTGGAAAGTATTTCCAAAGCTGTATAGGTAACTCTTAGCCTTATCTCCCCTAGAAACAAAACAAAAACAAAAATATGAAAGGATTAAAACATGGAGAGAAAAATCTCAGGTATCCCTATCTTCTCCTCAGTTTAAAAGGAAACCAGCAGAAAAAATAGGCAGATATCCCAGAGAACACGAAATGCAATATCTCCCTGGACGAGAACTTTCTCTTTTTTGTCCTTTGGGTTTGCCAGGTAGGTTTCACTATCCACACTGATGCTGAGTGCGACTTGGTTTTGTTGTTTGTGGTGCGAAGTGAACCCAGGGCCTGGTGTGTACTAGACAAGCGTGTAACCCATCCCCTCCCTGGTCTTTTCCAAGCTACATCCCCAGCCTGGGATCAGAACTTCCAACCTCTCTCCCTGTCGCTCATCCACCAGGAACCAGGGAAAGGAGCGGATGAGTGGAAGTCCAGAAGGAATTATTTCTAAGAATAAATGGAGATTTCCAAAGCGTGTGCAAGCACGTGGCACACACACACACACACACACACACACACACAAATTGACTCAGAAAAGAGAATAAACAAGACAGAACTCTGAGACTGTGCAAATTTGTGGTATGTAGTCCAGATAATCTTCATTTAGAATCCTCAGTCTGTCTTCAGATTAAAATCATGTCACAATCATTGCGGAGCAAAAGAGCACTTCAAGGACAGGCCCAGGACCAGACAATGAGCGGTCAAGTCCTTGGGCGGGTTATTTATCATCTCTCGCATTTTGTTCCTCCATCCGGGACATGGGAATGGTCATAGTGCCTGCCCAGGAAGATAAGATTAGTTACTAGACGTAAAGCGCTGAGAATGCTGCCGGGCCCGTGGAAGCACCTCATCTGTCTGGATGACTATTTTTATCCGTAAGGTTGCTGAAATCCAGAGCTCCCTTCTGTTTCCACTCGCGGGCTAGAAAGAGCGTGCAGTGCCACTCACAGGCCAGGGACCACGTGAGATGCCGGTGATCTGAGATCAGAAGATGCCACCCCTGGTCTAAGGAAGGGCTCAGCCCAGAGCGACAAGGGGACAAGCTTGGGAGTGACTGAGCCGCTCGAGTCCTGCCGAGAGTGCCCCCTCTGGGAGGGGCAGGAAGCCCCGCCGCGGGGGGAGGTTCCCATGGGAGACCCCGCCTGGACTTCCACACTCTGAAGGAAAGAACTGCGGTTGGTCTGCGGTGGCTACCGTGTGCTGTGATCAGCTCTGCTTCCACCGTCTGCTCGTGTTCTCTGAGCTCTTCCTGCTCTGCTGCTGTCCGGCAACACTGCAGAGCCGAAGTGGCCTCTTCCCGCCTGAGGCCTTGCACAATTAGCCCTCCACCCTGGGGTGTCAGAGCACAGCTCAGCTTATCTCCTCAACTCCGGCCTTACGCACCGCAGGACCCTGACTCACCACGCGTGCCTGCCCAGCACTGCATTCCTCTGGCATTTGTACAGCATTCTATGCACAGATATTCTGCGCGAGCCATTCTTCATCTTTACGTGTCTGCTTTCAGTTCCTGTGAGCCTTAGGGATAAGAAACAAAACAAAAGGAAAAGAAAGTCTGAAAGTTGAGCAATGGTGATGATTGCATCGATCGTCCACCATTTGGTAAGCAAAGCTCCTAGAATTATGCAGTCCACAGCCTGAACGACCTTACTCGGCCTTTCTGCCAACATGCGTCTAACAGAATGTGTACGTGGTATGTTGGGAGCAGTCAACTCAGTTAGGGACAGTCAAGGATTGCTGTACAAGACCAGGAGTCCTAGACCTGCAAGCCATCTCCTGTCTTCCCCCAAGGAGGCTGCCACATGGAGAAGAAGCCATCTGTGGAAAAGCACGCAAACACACATGTGGCATCATGGGAAAAGCAAGGAGTAACAAGATCTGAGGACCCAAGAGAAGGGGCAGCTGCAGAGGAGAGGAAGATGGAACACGCAGACTCGTACGCTCAGCGGTGCACTGATCACAGAGAGCCCGGGACGGGTCTCGGGTCTAAGAGGAATGAGCCACCGGGGTCCAATTGGGGCTTTTGAAAGATCATTCTCAGTGTGCAAATTCCACATGGGGTCAGGCCGAGCGGGGAGGCCACTCGGAAGCTCCCTCCATGGTCCAAGCACTGCAGGTGAGTTTCTGTACTGACCAATGAAGAACTTACAGAATTCTTTCTAAAAACATAGGAGTCAAGACGTGATGCTAATTGGGAGGGGAAGAGTCTAAAGCAGACAGTTGACTGCCAGGACCCTGGATCTCTCACTAAGTAAGACGCGCTACTGTTCACCAGGTCTCAATGAGCAGGGGCCTGGACGTGGGCACAACAAGGGGAAGAGTGTGCCTTCCAGGAGCCTTTGAGACACGAGGATAGGAGGGCAGAGAAAAGGACAGGCGTTAGCTGGTGCAGACCATGGACTGGGAGGAGTTAATAAAGGAAAAGAGACAGGACACAAGGCCGAGGAAGGCGCTTTCTCCTAATGGGTCCTGCAGTGTTAATGGAGGCAAGAAAGAAATGAAGCAAGAAGGAAACACTACACTATGCTGCAGTGGAATCGCCAGAACTAGATCCGGGAGGGCTTACGGCTGAGCGCTCACTAAGATGCTTCATCTAGACCAGATGCCTGGGAAATGTGAACTTAATGAGGATAGAGGTTAGAAAAAGAAGGCATCCAAGCCCAGGGACTCTACTTCCGTAGGAAACGAGAAATAAGTCATTCGTGCATCGAGTCATTGTTTCACTCACTATTTCCCGAGCAGGTGCTAAGTACCTGTGCAGTGGGCATCATTCTCTCCACACGGAGACTGCTCCCTGGCAGAAGGGAGGGTGCTAACACATAGCCAGACACATGAATACACAGTTGTGAGTGTGATGGATGCTGCAAAAAAAATTATATAGCAATGTAAGAGCTTATAGGAAGATACAGAGACTTATTCCTGTATCAGCAAAGCCTTCCTTGCTGAGTAGGTCCGTTCTTCTTCCAAACTCTTACTGCACACAAGTCAAACTTTCTGAATGTGACAGGTGACGAAGCAACAGAACTCAAACCCACACACTGGAGAGGGGTGGTTTGGGAGGTGAAAATCTCAAAGTATAAAATAAAGGAGGGTTGAAGCTGGCCCCTAGAGCTTGGATCTAGGGCAAGGTGATGAGGTCACCAAGACCAAGAAAACTGGAAGTGAGTTGGATTTGGGAAGAACATCATGTGTTTACCTCTGGATATATTATTGCTTTTGACCTGTCTCAGACATTCACAAACAGATGTCAAGTAAACCATTGGCCATAGGCCGGACCTCAACAGGAAGAGTCCAAGAAGTAACTATAACAGAAGAAGCACAGATCCACTTGTTTATGAACAAAATCGGGTGGAAGGGTAGGAGCCAAGACAGAAGGTCAAGAAGGACCGAGATCCAGTAACTACGTAGAAGAGGATGGAACTTCAAAGAGAGGAGAAGTAGCCCGAAAAGTAAGGGGGAAACTGAGTTATCTTTGTGGCACCGAAAATAGAGGATAACGAACTTCTGGAAATGGGGGTAGAGGGTGAGGATATAGTAAGGAGTAAGAAGAGAAGAGTCCACTAGGTTGACATGAAGGTCAAGCAAGAGAAATGGAACCAGAAGTCACACTGGTGTGAGCTGAGGAATAAGCAGCACGAAAGGAAATGGAGATAGCAAATACAGGCAGGTTTGTTCAGCAATCTGGAAACATCATAAACTATGAATGAAGAGTAAAAGCTGCGAAGGTATCTTGAGGAGAAAGAAGGAAGGTTTAGGGAGTAACTGAGAATTACTAAGGGGAAAGCTGATGAAGGAAAAAGAAAACAGAAGAGACAGACTTCCATTAATTTGCAGTGGCACCAGTGTGCCTGGGTGGGCAATTCTCTCTAGCCAGGATACTCTGAGCTTAGTTGGGAAATCATAAGTTATGGTGAAGAGAGAAAAAGGAAAAACCAAGCCAGAAACAGGCAGACAATGAAACTGACCAGCTTCAGAGAAAATAGCTCTAATTGTTCATGGGATCCAGGCTCCACATGGAAGGAATTATGGGCCCCAACAGGCCAATAGTTAGCTGGAAATTGATGAGTTGAGGGATTAGAGGCATTTCATAAAGATGAAATGCATGTAGAGAGGAAATGTTTGGAGGCTGTGAGAAGGTGGTAAGTGAAACAAACATGGGAAGTGTGCCGCTGTCTCTATAAAAATAGCTGCCCCTATTTTTATAGCCTCTAAGTGGCCAAACCGTTACCTGTTTTTGTCTCAATTGTCTTTCAAGCCAGAAGCTCTGAGCATTTCATCCCCTGGGGGCCTATAACTAATCGAAACTGGTGAGGATCTGGCCCTGTTCGGTCCCCGTGTCCAGAAGCGATGGCCCCGGGAATGTTTGAGCAGGCCTCCCAGAGCTCTTCAGGGCCTTGCCTCCCGCTGTTAATTCTGGTCGCCCACAGCGGGAACTGGTGTGGCGTCCTAGTGTTTATTTGCTTCTCTCCCTTCCTTGCTTCAGTCCTCCACCCCCTGCTGAAATGGGCTCTCACATAAACTACTTGTATGTAGAGGGTCTGCTTCTTACAGGAATCAGGCAAGGCAGAACATCGTTGTTGGAGTTTTCAGAAGTGCCTCTCGGGCTCTAAAGAGTGCAGAGTACTTAAAGTGCAGTGAAGGTGGATGCTATTGGCTCAGAGATAAAGAAACCTGAAAAGGCGGCCATGTCTGGGGTGTCTATGTGGATGTCAGATGGCTCTATATGTCATAAATTGTGTCCTGGAAATGGAGACGGCAGACCAAGTACCAAGGTTTTCCATAGTACGGGAGAGAGATCAGAAGGTCTGTAGTAGATGACAATGATCCATTGGGGAGCAAGGTGGATGAGTGGGGTGACAGGAAACAAAATCAAGTTTTTTGTTTTTGTTTTTTGTTTGTTTGTTTTTTTGAGAGAGGGTCTCGCTTTGTAGTTCAGGCTGGCCCTGAGCTCACTATGTAGCCCAGGCAAGCCTTGAACTCAGCAATCCTCCTGTCTCTGCCTCCCCAGTGCTGGGATGACAGGCACGAGCCACCACGCCCAGCACTGTGGTATGTGGTGCTGATTGCTGGTTGATTGTTGGTGGGTGTGAGTCACCACGCCCAGCATTGCATGTGGTTTCCGGGATCGAACTCAGGACCTTGTGCTTATGAGGCAGGTGCAGGAACCACTGAGCTAAATCTCCGGCCCCAAAATCAAGATTTTTACAGGAAGGAAGAAAATGATATCCAAACTCAGGAAGAGAGAGTGAGGACAGCGCTGACTCCCGCTCAGAGTCAAGGGATGTGAGGGCAGGAGCAGCCTCCACCTGAGTAGACCTCTCCATGGACAGCAGTGTCCCTGTGTGAGAACAGCGGGGAGGTGATGTATGGGGAAATTCCTTATAGGAAAAAGGATGGGGTTCCCAGGGAGCCAGAGAACAACACTGAGAGAGGAATGTGTTGAGGGACACACGTCAAGCAGAAATTGTGTGTGTTGAGCAACGCTCAGAGTGAAAATCTGCAACTTCTGAGATGGTCCCTGGCATGATTCCCCAAACCTGAGCCCATGGTCACCAGCAGCCCATGTAGGATGGAACTGGAGAAATTGAGACAGCAGTCTGCCGCTGCTCCACACTGCCTCTAGGGGCAGAGAAGGGACCAACTTTGTAATTACATCATGCAGTGTTTTTATTTGGGGGGGGGGTAATTGGAATCAATCCCAGGACCTTATACTTGCCAGGCAGGTATGACACCACTGAGCTAAATCTCTGGCCCCTGTACTAAAACTTTTAAAAAATTCTGATGCCCAAGAGACAGTTGTGTATAAGTATGCAAAACAAAATAAAAAGACTATTATTAGTTTGCCTGTGGTCTTTTACCATTGTCTTTTTTTTCAAAATCCAGGCCTTTATTTTTAGTTCCAGTTTCTACCAAAGTAAACAGAATTAGGATCCAGCAGGATAAGATTAAAAGGATTATCGTTATCTACCCAGGGTTCATTTCGAAAAGAAAACTGCTGTGTTGCAACTTCCGAGTTGGGTTCGGTCTATGTTCTCTAAGGCATTAGGAAGTGAATGTACAGTGCTTTGATCCAGTAATCTCTTCTCAGAGGAAGGAAGGACTCGGGAAGATGGCCTTGGGATTAGCCCGATAGACCCCTAATAGACTAACAGAGGCTTCTTGTTAGCAGTACTCAGGCCCCAAAGCCTCCTTGTCTACCACATTAAAGGTGGGAAGGGTCATCTTCCCAAAGCCCCACCACAGCTCTCAAGGACACCCTGCCATCGGTGGTCTACACTGGTGTGGTCTGAATGTGCCCCATATTCGTGGGTTGCTAACCCAACTCCTGAATTTGGGGGTTGATGGTATTTGGAAAGGGGTGCTGAAGTCAGGGCTCACATGATGGCACTAGGGGGTTATCAGAAGAGGCACAGAGAACTGAGTCCTAATGTTTCTCTGCTTGACTTCTGATGCCCGGCACAAAAGAACACAGCAAGGAGAATCTCACCAGGCAGCATTCAGATGCCAGATGTTACTGGACTCCTCAGCCTCTGGGACCATGAACTAAATAATCTTCCCTCTTTGTATATCACACAATCTTTGGTATTTTGTTGCAGCAGTAGAAGTGTACTAAGGGGCCAGGGATTTAGTTCAAGTGGTACCACACCTACCTTGGAAGCACAAGGGCTGGAGTTCGATCCCCAGTATCACCAAAAAAAAAAGGAAAGAAAGAGAGAGGGGGGGAGAGAGAGAGAGAAGAAAGGAAAGAAAGAAAGAAAGAAAGAAAGAAAGAAAGAAAGAAAGAAAGAAAGAAAGAAAGAAAGAAAGAAAGAAAGAAAGAAAGAAAGAAAGAAAGAAAGAAAAAGAAAATGTACTAAATTACTAATAAATATCCTGAATTTGAACTTCACAGCAATGTTCTGAGATGCTGTAAATGACATGGTTCATGAATGAGTAAAACTTCTGGGACCCCTATCTGACACTGTAACCTTAGAATGCCAACATTTTAAGAAGGAGGGAAAAGAGTTTGTGTTTATTTATTTGGACCTAAATCTGAATCTTCACTATATTGTGTCTCAGGGGAAGAATTGGGAAGAATACCAACATAAAATATAAGAATTCACCAGACTATAATCCAGACACAGACTGTGGCCTCTACCCTGATGTTTACTGGAATAAACAACTTCATCTTCAAGGACCTCAGTTAATTCATCCAGGAAGATAGCTCTGGCATAATGGTTAATTAACAGGGCTGGAAACCCTGGCTCCCACTCTGCTATGTTCAGACATCAAGAAACCCACGGAGGTTGGACTTGCTCTTTTTCAGAAGATGGGGCCATCACCTTGAAGAGAACTACTTTGGAGAGGAATTTAGAGAGATGTTTTATTTTTTTATTGGTACATTATATATACACATCACAATTGCACTCCATATTGAGAATTTGTACCAGTATATGACACAACTTAATTCTCATTTTCCCTCTCCCCTACCCACCTTACCTCCCTCTGCCCCTGTATATACAAGCATTGTTTCCTTTTTTTTACCATCAATTTGTTTCTTTCTTCATTATTTACCCCTAAACTCCATTACCCTTTGAATATCTACTATTTCACAATATCAATCATGCATTCTAGAACACATTTATAACTTCACTTTCTCATATCAGAGAAAATATATGATATTTACATATCTGTGACCTATTTCACTTGTGAGTATGTCCTGAAGGTATGTCCTTTTGAGTATAAATGATTCAATCTCATCATTCTTTAGGGCAGAGTAATACTCCATTTTTTTTTTTTTAACTAAATCTTTATCCAGTCTAGAGTTGGTGGGCATTTGGGTTGTTTCCGAGATTTAGCTATCACAAACTGAGCTGCTATAAACATGGGTGCACATATGTTGCTGTGATAGGGCTCTTCTAATTCTTTTGTATAAACCCCAGCAGGGGAATAGCAAGACCAAATGGAACCTCTAATCCTAGTCTTTTGAGGAATCTCCACACTGATCTTCATAATGGTTGTACTAGTCTACATTCCCACCAACAGTGGAGAAGGGTTCCTTTTTCTCCGCAACCTCACCAGCATTTGTTGCTGGCTAATATCAAGATAGCAGCCATTCTTTTTGGAGTGAGATGAAATCTCAGAGCTGTTTTCATCTGCATCTCTCAAATGGCCAGTGACATTGAACATTTCTTCATATACTTCTTAGCTACTTTTACTTCTTCCTCTGAAAAGTGTCTGTTCTTTCAGATGCCCATTTTTGAACTGGGTCTTTAAATTTGGGGGGACTGATTTTTTTTAAGCTCTTTCTATATTCTATATTCTAGATAGTAACCCTTTGTCTGAGGAATTACTGGTAAAGATTTTTTTCCCACATTGTTGGTTGCCTTTTTGCTTTGCTGATGGTTTCTTTTGCTGTGCAGAAGCTTTTTAATAGGAAGAGATCCTATTTGTTGATTTCTTCTGATAGTTCCCATGCTGTAGAGGTTTTGTTCATAAAGTCTTTCCCTAAGCCAATATCTCCAAGAGTTTTACCTAACCTGCTTTGCAGCAGTTTTAGTGTCTCTGTTTTAATATTTATCTTTATTCCTTTTATTTCTTTCGAATGTCTAATTGCAATGGCTAATGTTTCTAGCACTGTACTGAATAGGAGCGGTGACAGTGGATATCCTTGTCTTGTTCCTGATCTTAGTGTGAAAGATTTCAGTTTTTGACCATTTAGGATGCTGGCTGTTGGTTTCTCATAAATACCTTTTATTAGGTTGAGATACAGTCCATCTATTCCGAGTTTCTGTAGGGTTTTGATCATGAATGGGTGTTAGATTTTGTCAAATGCTTTCTCTGCATCCTTTGAGATGACCATGTGGTTTTTGTCTTTGAGTCTATTGATATGGTGAATAATGTTTATTGATTTACGTATGTTGAACCATCCTTGCATCCCTTGGATGAATCCAACTTGGTTAGGGTGTATGCTCTTCTTGATAATTCTCTGCATTCTGTTTGCCAGTATCTTGTTGAGGATCAATATTCATTAGGGAGATTAGGCCTGTAGTTCTCTTTTTTGGGTTGGGTCTTTTTCTCCTTGTGGAATCAAGGAAATGGTTGCTTCAAGGAATGAATTTGGGAGTACTGCTTCCCTTTCAATTTCATTAAAGATTTTTGAGAAATAGTGATATTAACTCTTCTTTGAAAGTTTTGTAGATTTTAGCAGTAAAGCCATTAGGACCAGGACTTTTCTTTGTCAATAGATTTTTTATTACATGTTCAATTTCACAAATTGTTATTGGGGTATTTAACATTTTTATATCCTCTTCATTCAGCTTTGGAAGTTCATATGTGTCTAGGAATCTTTGCATTTCTTCTACATTTTCCATCTTATTGGAATGCACATTTTCAAAGTATGTGTTTATTATCCTCTGGACTTCCACTGGATCAGTGGTGATTTCTCCTTTTTCATTCCTAATAGCATGGATTTGAGCCTTTTCCTTCCTTTGTTTGATAAGGTTGGCTAGGGGTCTGTCAATTTTGTTAAACTTTTTGAAGAACCAACTCTTGGATTCACTGATTTTTTTGTATGGTTCTCTTAGTCTCTGGTGAATTAATTTCTGCCCTGATCCTTATAATTTCCTCCCTAGTACAAGCTTTCGGTTTGTTTTGCTCCTCTTTTTCTAGCTTGGGGTTTAGCATTAGGTCATTTATTTGAGCTTGCTGTATTTTCCTGGTGTAGGCATTTATTACAATGAATTTCCTTCATAGAACTGCTTTCATTGTATTCCATAAATTTCTGTAAGTTGTACTGAGATTATCATTTCATTGTAAAAACTGTTCAGTTTCTTTCCTGATTTCTTCTGACCCATTGGTTGGTCAGCAGAGTATCATTCAATTTCCATGTGTTTGTGACAAATCTTGGGATTTCTTTTGCTATTCTGCTTCAAGGCATTATGGTCTGACAGTATACAGGGGATAACTTCACTTCCTTTGCACTTACTTAAACATGTTCTGTGAACTAATATGTGATCTATTTTGGAGAATGACCTATGGGCAGCTGAGAAGAACATGTGCTCTGATTTTGTCAGATGAAATACTCTGTAGGCATCTATTAAGTCCATTTGTTCAAAGATTTGGTTTTAGTTCAAGTATTTCATTATTAATTTTTGTGTCCAGTTGATCTGTCTAGTTGTGACAGCAGGGTATTGAAGTCCCCAACTACCATTATATTAATACTTGTCAGGGTTTTCATATCTGTTTTCATATTTGTTTTATGTAGTTGGGTGTGTTGGAATTTGGTGCATAAATATGAATGTCATCTCTTTCTCTTGGATTGTTCCCTATACAAGGATGTAGTGTCCTTCTTTGTCTCTCTTAATCAATTTTGGATTGAAATCTATTTTGTTTGCAAATAGGATAGCCACTCCTGCTCTTTGCAGTTTCCTGTCACGTGGAGAATTGTATTCCATCTTTTTACTCTCGTCTGTGGCTTTCTGAATTAGGTGTATTTCTTGTATGCAGCATATTGTAGGATCTTGTTTCTTAATCTATTCTGTTTCATTTAATTGGCCCATAGAGGCCATTAATAATAATGGTTATGACTGATACAGCCTGACTTATACTTGTCATGGTGTTATCCTATTCTTTTATTCTTTGCTTTTCCCCTTTCCAATTTCATGTCTTGCTCAATAAATACACTCTGCTGGGTCTTAAGAGTTTTGACCTTCATTGGTTTTCTCCAAGATATTCTTTACAATGTTTTTTTTTTTTTTTGGCT